>CM073471.1:26025000-26215000 GCA_037074535.1 Gleditsia sinensis
ATATCTGTTTTGAACGATATGGCATATGTGTAAATATGATTTATGTGGAGGAATTCTTTTAGAAACACTGTTTGTTAACAGAAGACGATGTTAGTCCTGGTACACCTTGACACCTCAGCTAGCAGGGGTGGTGCTAGCATCGTGTGATGGCCAACACATGGGATATGATATGTGAAGTATAGCAGGATGCCTCCTATCTAGGCAAAATGCTGATTATATGATATGTGATTTGCCTTCCCTTGCTGTGTGCTTGGGAAATTGCTCATATTAGATTCTCTTCGCGTGTTCTCTTGAATGGTGGTAGGGCAAACCTTAACTGAGATGTTAAGTATAGGTAAATCCTACACCACCAAAGTATGGAAGGGCTTGAACTCTGATATGGTAGTTCTGATATAAGATCCTCCTAATGTTTTCATGTGAAATATTTTGATGCATAAAATTTATTTAATGATTATACAGTATAGTATATGGTTTTAGATATCTGAAAATTTTTTGTTTTAAGAATATTTGCAATACGGATTCCATATGGATGTACTTCCGAACTATATTTTCTATGTGACAAATTTTAAAATATGAGTACATCCATATGTTGATCTAAGAGGTCATAGGAGGTATTATTTGCTCACTGAGTTGTCAAACTTACTACACAATACTTACATTTTTTTTTTCAGATAAGTATATAGAGTTTAGTCCTACAGCTACTTAATCAATTAGGTGTCATACTCTCTGGATGAGCCTACATTGCTTCCAAGGCTCACAATATTTAAATTATTTTGTACTTATATTTTAGAGTTTGCTTTGAATGCCACAGGTAGGATCCCTGCTTCTGTTATAATATGTGTATAAATAATTAGCCTATATATTTGGTTATATTGGAGAACTTGTAAACGTATGTTATTAATCCTGGTATGTGATATTCTTGAAGCAAGTATATAATATAATAACGTTAAAGTTATCTGCTACTCATGACAATCACGTTCTCTTAAATTGGGGGTGACATTTTTTTATGTAAAATACTTAAACAAAGGTTTTTTATAATATGAGTCATAGTTTTTGTGTGTATGTGGTTTTCTATAGTATGAGTCATAATTTGTGTGTGTGTGTAAAATGCTTGAACAAAGGTTTTTAATTATATGAGTCATAGATTATGTGTGTGTGAAGGTTTGTTTATGTAAAATACTTGAACAAAGAGTTTTTTTTTAATGTGAGTCATAGTTTGTGTGTGTGCATGTGTGTGATTTTCTATAATGGGTCATAGTTTTTGTGTGTGTGTGTGTGTGGTTTTCTATAATATGAGTCATAGTTTTGTGTGTGTGTGAGTCATAGCATGTGATATGTGTGTGTGTTTGTGTTGAAATCAAGATTACTAACTCAAACAAAGGTTTTCTATAATATGAGTCATAGTATGTGGTGTGTGTGTGTGTGTGTTTAATATGAGTCATAGTATGTGATGTGTGTGTGTGTGTGTGTGTGTGTAACCTATAAAATACTTGAAATCAAGATTACTAATTCAAACAAAGGTTTTCTATAATATGAGTCATAGTATGTGATATGTGTGTGTGTGTGTGTGTGTGTGTGTGTGTGTGTAAATTTATCTTAACCTATAACATATAAAATACTTGCAATCAAGATTACTAATTCAAACAAAGGTTTTCTATAATATGAGTCATAGTATGTGATGTGTGTGTGTGTGTGTGTGTACCATTTTCTGGAAGTTTTAATTTTAACCGTATTGCCATTCGTAACTCTCTTACAATCAATGTGTAAAATTTATCTTAACCTACTTGAAATCAAGATTACTAATTCAAACAAAGGTTTTATATAATATGAGTCATAGTATGTGATCTCTATTGACAGATAGAGAATCCAACTTCTATAGGTCTATTTCATTTACAGCTTTGAAATCCTAAGTTTTGACAGTCCCTGAATTTATATATGATATTAGTTTTTATTCTGTATTAAATCCAATGATAACACCCATATCATAAATAGGTGGCTAGGTTTGCTTTAAAAATAGAAAGAAGATGAAAAAGAGGGTGAACAGTAACATGAGGATGATGGATGTAACATCTCTAATTCCGTTTCATGTATTCAAAGTAACATCCCTAATTTCATTTTTTTTATTGATAAAGGTACATAAATAATTAATTAAGGAAATAAAATTTAGTAGATAATTTTTAGATATATAAAGAAATATAATCCTTAGAAATTCTTCACCTTACGTGTATGTATAGAAATGTTCTAACATTAATGAAATAGGTAAAGAGAGAAAACCTAAGAGGAAAAATTAGAAATAAATATATTAAAGAAAGGTGAAATTCTTGGATAAGGAAGATAAATTTTTGTGAAGTAAGTAAAGGTATTAAAATTTCAAGAAGATTGGATTAGGGTAATTTTTCCTAATTTAAGAGTTAAAGTTACTAAGTTTAGTATCTCCACCCATAAATTGGGCTTTCACCTATGGACACTTCATATAGAGTTTTTCTACTTCAGATGAATTTTTAGCAAGCCAATAGGATAGCCCAAGGAAGAAATAAAACATAGACTTGGACTAGGATATAGAAATTGCACCGGTAGCCTAAAAATTATGAAAATGTGACTAAACCCATTATGAAAGGTAGCATTTTACCCAAAGTAAAGAAAATGGGCAAGAATGAGCCCAAACTCAAGAGGAAAAATAAAAATAAAAATAAAATAAAGTGATGAAATAATGGTGTAATCAAGATTAGGTGACATGGCATTAAGACAAAAATTTAGCAAGTGGTGTGATATCCAACATTCATAATTTTAGCAAGTGGTATGATAATACATGGCATTAGGACAAAACATCTATATCCTACACTCATAATTTTAGCAAGTGGGTGATAATACATAGCATTATGACAAAATATCATTATCTTACACAAATAATTTTAGCTAAGCAAGGAAGATTCAAGGGTTGAAAATTTGCCACATAAAAAGGCAAACCTATCATAATTGATTAAGACAAATGAAAAAGAAAATGAATCCCTAAATCAAAGGAACCTTGTCCCTTATCTTAAGAACATATTATCATAATTTTCAAAATACAAATCTCCTTTTTCTATGCATATCTTGACTAAGGTAGAGGAAGACAAGAACATGAGTTGTTTGTTTTCCAAAAATTCAACCAAGTGCATCCTAATTGTGATAAGATAGACCCATGATTATGAAAGGTGAATTATTTGATAGTCTATATAAGCAAAACCCACCCTTATAACATTATAATTTTCGTCCAAGTGAGGGAGAGGAAAAATAGAAGCAAGGTAGAGTGAGGAAAGGAGAGAAAGAAAGGAAGAAAGAGGAAGGAGAAGTCTAGAGGACTAAGTACTTAAGGTAAGTTTAACAATATTTCTTTTTGAAAAAAAGATTTGAAACTTGTAATATTTATATGAGATTTTGATCTTAGAAATTTGATGATTGGTCATGGATGTTGCAATATCATGTTACATATTATGTATGTTTGAATACATAGTCTGGTGTAGATAGTTTTGCATAGGTATGACTATGATTGGCAAAATTTTAATCTTCTATTTTTAAAATTTGGGGAAGAATTGATAAGGAATTAAAACAAATGGTTAACATGAAAAATGTAGATCTATGTCTCACGGACTTTTAGCCACTGAAATCACTCAATTTGGAGTCTATATGAGGAATATATAGTCTGATTATTAAGCAGTGGTCAGAAAATAGTTAATTAGGGAAGAATATGTTAGGATAGCTTCTGTGTTTTAATTTTTGGGAACCTTCTGTAGGGAATTAAAATAAATGGTTAACATAATAATTATAGATATATGTGTCACGGATTTTTAGCCACTGGAATCACTCAATTTGGAGTTTGTATGAGGCAAATATGGTCCGATGAGTAAGCAGTGGTCAGAAAATGGTTAATCAGGGAAAAATATGTTATGATAGCTTCTGTATTTTAATTTATGGAAACATTCTGTAGGGAAGTAAAATAAATAGTTAACATAAGAATTATAGATATATGTGTCATGAATTTTTAGCCACTGGAATCACTCAATTTGGAGTCCGTATGAGGCAGATATGGTCTGATTAGTAAGCAGTGGCCAGAAATTGGTTAATCAGGGAAGAATATTTTAGGATAGCTTCTGTGTTTTAATTTCTGGAAACATTTTGTAGGGAATTAAAATAAATAATTAATATAAAAATTATTACTATATGTGTGAACAATTTTTAGCCATTGGAATCACTTAATTTTGAATTCTTATGAGAGAGATATGGACAGATTAGTAGGTAGAGGTCAGAACTTACCTGAGAAGAAATAACCTGTACTTTGAGAGAGTAATATCACCTTGATTTCTTAATATTTCGCTAAAATGTTCAACATAATAGTTTTAGATAATTGTTTTATATTTAAATTGACACTAAGATCACCTACATCGAAGTTAAATTAAGGGAGTTATGCTCTGATTACTAAGAGAAGGTTAGATAGGATGAAAACCCGCATAAAGAAAATAAAGAAATAAAATTAATATTTAAAAAAGAAGAATCTTATAAATAAAAATAATAAATTATTAGTATATGCCATAGCCATTGCCATTGTATGAACTTTTTACCATCTTAAGTGTGAAATTTTGACATGAAAATATTTTATAAAGTGATATTTGAAATGGTTATGTTTATGACATGATTACCAATGATTTTTGGTAATAATTATATTTTGATGAACATACTTGTTATTAAAAGCATATTTTTGGCTATTATTGTGAAAAGAAAAGAAATGAGTATGGTTACATGGCAATCCGTGTGGTGCACCAGTAGGGGATGCCCTACCAACGGTTATGATTATGTTAATGAGAAAAGAAAGAGAAAGTGTGCCATGTCGGACGGAGCAAGAAAAGCCCGTACCGGAGAGTAGAAAATACTCACCTTGACTGAGGTAAATTGATATGAGAATAAATTGATAGTAATCATGTGATATTTTGAAAATAGTCATACATGTCATTATTGTACGATTCTCATGTACATAGATATAGTGCATTCATGTGACCAAAGATATTTGCTGTAGTTTATACAGATGAACATGACATGATGAGCTATATTGATGATGATTTATTATTGAACTTACTGAGATTTAATTCTCACTATATTTTCATGTCATGTTTAGAAAATTAGTTATGCAGATTTTTCTATGGCTCTGGCTTTTAGTGCATCGACATAGAGAAAGAGATGTGGAAGGACTCTAGCCACCATCGACAGAGTTCCTAACACATAAAAATGGTCAAATTTTCCTTATAAAACACAAAAGAGGAAAATGATAAAATTCAAATGGGGATATACTAGAATAGGGATAAGTGTTATCATCTAGGAAGCATTCAATGTCAAACAAAGGTAAGGCATCAAAAGTCAAGAATAAGAATCTGAAGGGTGGAAGCTTAAAGAAGAAAAATTTAGAAATTCAAAGGGATTATTAGAAAGAAAAATATAGGGAGGAAGCACAAAGAGGAATAGACGAGGGAGGCAAAGGGAAAAAAATAAATAAGGAGAAATAATAGACAAATGAGACTCTAATAATAAAAACCTCAAAGCTTGAGACAAATATGGATAAGATAGATGTCATATAAAGAGCGGGCTCGACAAATGCAGGAATTAATGAAAAGCCAAACGAAACATTTAAGATTATACCATTCACTGACGTTGACCAATGGGGGAAAAGCAAAAGCCTTGGGTAAGCAACATGCTTTATTGGAAATTGTAGAAATATTAAATAATTATTACACAAATTTGTTAAAGAAGCCTAAGAGCACAAAGGATATGAAGAGGCAGATTATTTATAGTGGGTAAAATAATACATTAGCTAAGAATAAACTAGATCCGAAGTTAGAACTAGATGTGTAAGTATTGCTAATAAAGCTAGAGTGGTACCATCTTGAGTATAAGATAAAGCCAAAATTTCAAAACTTAACCATCCTAAATCTCCTTGCCCCCTAAAAATTAAGCACCTAAAGGCCATATTTACCACTACCAAGAATAACAAAAACAACTATTCAGATGCTTATAAACAAAGCAAGGTTATAGGCAGAATATGAGAGGACAAGGGAAGAGAAAAGAATAATAGTATTTCATCTAGCATCAACAATAGTCAGATACTCCAAATGTTCGAGGCACAAGAACTATTGCAAGACAACGAGTTGATGGAATTTATGAAAAATTTCAGACTCAAACACATAATGGCTCTTTTGCTAAGACTCCTCCTTGTCCAAAACTCAGAACACAAACTAAAGAATTTGTTCCCAATGGCAAAGGTTTCGTTTGTCAAATACAAGCCTATGTGCATGTGGGAGATTATGGAAGAAATAAAGGGCAATCTAGATGTAGTGATAGTCTATATAAGGGCTTGGGAGTTAAGGAAAGTCAACTCTTCGTTAACATCTTGTTAATGCTAGGGGAGGCATGTCTGGAGTACCAAATAAATTTCCAACCAACATTGATAGTGCAACAACAATCATCGAGCAGGAGTTCAAATAATGTTGAGGTTGACGAGGATGTGGACTTGGATATTTATGAACAAGATACTTATTAAGAATGGTTCACACTCAAAGGAGGGTTTGAATTGGGTGTTTCAAAAATTTTGTATTGAAGTATGAAAGTAATAATGAGTTTGAAATTTTTTTCTCTATTCTTAAAAAAAAAACTTTGAAAAACTAGTAAACAAGTTTTTAAGCAAAAGAGAAAGACCAGAAAGCACTTCAAATAAAAGTCAAATAAGTTTTAAAAATGGAACTTAAGCAATCGAGCAAAAAGATGAAGATAAAAAGCATAAATACAGCCAAGCTATAAGATGAGAGAATGCTTAGGAAAACCAAAAAGCTTAAAGAAAGGAAGTGGGGAAGGCAAATCAATATTCATACTATTATAGCTCAACCACCAAGCCTACGTGCAGTCTATAAACCACAACATAAGATTTTCACTATGCCACAAGTTTAAAACTAAGCACTTGTGAGCCTCATACAAAAGCACAACTCAATCAAGTTGGAAAATTAGGTTTTCTCCTTGTACAACCATTTACAACATCAAACAACTAGGTTCCCATACCCAAAAATTTTAAGGTTCCCTACCCTTGACATAAGCTTTTCAATGAAATAAACTACAAGGCTTAAATCCTTTTTTATAGAGTGAATGATATACAAAATAAACTTATATTAGAAAAACATAAGGAAACAAGATCTCAATGATCAATTAAGATTATAAGCATGGTTTTTCTTGTCTTTTAATATCTAAGACATTTGGCATTTATAGGAAAATAAAGCTTATAGCCATTGTGGATCATTTAAGTTCGAAATCAATGAAATTAAACCATTATAAGGCTATAAATTTCATTCTATATTACATGTTAGGAAACCACTCTAGGTTATAGGTCTCACAGCCCCCAATGAGGGAGTAAACAACCAGCATAGAACTGAGGGTTAGCTCATCTTGTAAACCTAAGCTTAATGGAACACAATAGTTGAAACAGAGGCTTACTTATTAGCAATGTTTATTAAGTCCATTTTCTCACAAAACATAAATATATAGATTCATGCAATACAAACTTTATTTTTCATACAAAGAAAAATCAAAAATAAAATATGTTTATAGAAAAAATATATTTGAAGTTCTTACATGGAAACTAAACTTTTTTGTGAAAAAAAATTGTGGAAAATATAAACTATATTAAGATGAAACATAAATAATATCATGGATTTAGTTAAGCAAGGTTTCATGTATATACAAATAAACCATATATCAAATTCTAAAAACTAGATTAAACATATATCATAGGAAAATTCATCTTTTTACATACTCAGAATTTCTTAACAAAATTCTTGTTAAATATAGTTGAAAACATTATCTTAATTATGTATAAATCACTTATCATGAAAACTATATATTAGTTACACCTCGAGAATGTGAATCCTGCTTGTGATAATAAAGCATCTCTAAATTACAAATAACTATACATATACAAGTAAACTTAAGCCTAGGAACAAATTGGACTCACCAGATCAACCTATCAGCTAACTTTTCCGTTGTGTCACTCTGATCTAAGTTTATCTGAGACAAGGAAAAATAGAGAGAGTGAGTCTTGTAACTTAGTGAGAAGACAACATAAACCATACAAAACTCAATTCTTAAAACCAAAAATTAAATTGAAATCAAAGACTTATATCTTCAATTAATAAGATAAAATGTTTATTTCAAAAACTACTTTAGTTTCTTAGGAAATGGTTTCTCAAAAATCTATAACTCTAGAGGAACCCACCTAATCATAAAATGTAATCCTTAATAGAAATATATTGAAAACCTTATATCTATAGGACCCATTTACCTAATCCATATTGAAATATGTGATAACTATAACATATTTGTATATGTCATCTTATACAATGTCATGTAAAAATCCTGTTACTACTACCAATCCAAATTCTTTTGTATTATATATAGAATATGGTTCAGAAGGAATCCATGCTTTCCCATGATATTGATTTGAATTAAAATAGATACAAAATTAGAAATTGTAAGTATAATATAATAAATACTCTTCAATCAAAACACTAAATTGACATTATCAAAGTCAAAATGAAACCATATATTTACAATTATTCAATTCTTAGGAGCATTTAATCTTTCAACTACTCCTTTGATTGACAATTAGATTCATACCTTTACTAAACTAAAGTAATAGTCTTCATTGAAAACATAATAATTCTCACAAGAATATTTTTGTAACATCCCCTGATTTTCTTCACATTTTACTGAAGTAGTATAATAAGAAGAGTCAAAATAAATTGGTTTTATTAATTCTTAAGTATATACTCATAAAAGATGAAAGGAAGAATTCTTATCCTTGAAGAAATTTTTTTAAAGGTAAAATGGTAATTTCTTGTCTATTAGGGCTAGAGTTGGGTGGCAAGAGATGAGTTGAAGAGATGTGGAAAGTGTAGCTCAAAAGTCTATTGGCACATTTCTCAAGAGAAGATTAAAGAATTTTGGGATTTTGCACAAGAAAAACAAGGATTAAGTGCTCCTGACCATTAATTTCAAAAACTCCAAAAGCCCATAGGCATTCAATGCAAACATTAAGTGCTTGTTAGTCTTTGGTTTGTCAATTTTGCTTTCTTTTATGCTATTAGACACCTATTAAACATAATAGGCCTCCAAGAAACTTTCAAGCAAAATTACAAACTAAATCACCAAAAAACTTAAAATAACTAATATCAAAGATTTTAAAAACATTTAAGAGCTCAAGGTTTCCTAGGTTTTCTAATTTAAGCAAAACTAAGGCAAAGACAACCAAAAGAGATAAACATCCTTCACATCTTATTTCTTTGGCCTTAGTTTCATGCAAGCCTTTGATGCATCCTTTGAAATCTTCATGAAATTTTTTACTTTGTTTTTTTTATTAAAACCACTAAAGGTACATCAATGGGATCAACGGAGTTCAAGTGAGAAATTTATTAGAAGGATTCAATATGAATCAACTTACTATTATTACAAGGAATGCTAGAGGAGTTATTAGTGGAGAGTTTCAAAGAGTTTTGGATGACTTGATGCATAGACATAGATGGAATGTGGTGGTTATTACAAAGATTAGTGTGGTGAGTGAGATAGCAAACAATACCATTCAATCTCTGTGTTGTAGACATCAATATAAGGTGGATTTGATGGGTTTTGCATGATGTATTTGGAAGCTTTGGGACAACAACTAGGTCAATGTTGACATCATAGGAGATAATTTCCAGAGCATTCATGTTGCCCAAGTAAATAATTGATTTATTATTTTATTTGTTGGTTATGCAAGTTCATCCTTAGAGAAAATAAAATATCTATGGAAAAATCTAAGGGATGCTTCCTCAGTTCACCATCTACCTTGGATGGTTTTTATATCAATGAAGTTCTAAGTGAGTTTAACAAATTTAGGAAAAGGGGCATAGTAAGACATATAGTTAAAGAGTTTCAAAGGTGTGTTAATGATTGTGAGCTTCTTGATTTGGGATTTGTAGATTAGAAATTCACTTGGACTAACAAACAAGAAGATGAGGTTGTTGTTGGGAAAGGAAAAGACAAGCTTTGGGGAACTCTAAGCTTTGAAACTTTTTCCTAATATTAAGACAATCAATCTCTCCATAATCAAATTTGACTATTACCTTATTTGCATTCTGTTGTGATAATGCCTAAAGTAGCTACACGAGAAACTAAGTCACTGGAAGATAAGCTCATATCTGCCAAAAGATTTCGGTTGAAATCCTAGTCCTTAGGAAGTGGTTACTTTCTTTTAAAATTTTTGAATATTAGTAAGACGTCATTTACGTTTCTGCTTTAGCCAGAATATTGGCTCCAATTTCTTCTGTTAACATGTTAGCTCTATATATAGAGCATTTCCTATGAATAATATATAATTTTGTTTTCCATAAAACAACAAAATGGTATCAGAACCTTTATCTTGAGGGATCTGTGAGTTGAGTGAATCACACCAAAATACAACCATCATAAACCAGTCAACAATGGAAGGCAAAAATATATTTCCGCATATGTCACCACCAATTTTTGATGGTGATAATTATCAAGCTTGGGCTATTAGGATGACTATTCTTCTCGAAGCTTTGGATCTCTAGGAAGCAGTGGAGGAGGATTACATCATTCTAGAGCTACCTGCAAATCCAACTGTAGCACAACTGAAGATTAACAAAGAAAAAAAAACTAGAAAGTCAAGAGCAAAAGCTACTTTGTTTTCTACAATCTCAAACACCATATTCACGAGGATTATGAATCTTGAGTCAGCCAAGGACATCTGGGATTATCTTAAAGCAGAATACCAGGGCAGTGAAAGGACCAAAAATATGCAGGCTCTCAACTTAATTCATGAATTTGAAATGCAAAAGATGAAGGAGACAGAGAACATCAAGGACTACTCAAATAAGCTGTTTAGCATAGTAATTAAGGTAAGATTATTGGGTAAGGAATTTCTTGATAAAAGAATAGTGCAAAAAATTCTTGTAACCATACCTGAAAAATATGAATAAAAAATATCTTCTTTAGAAGAATTCAGGGATTTATCAAAAAATTCCTTGGGAGAATTAGTTAATGCACTACAAGCACAAGAGCAGAGGAGAGCAATGAGGGAGGAAGAATTTGTACTGGATGCTTTCAAAGCAAAGGTTCAGAAGTCAGGAAGAGATAAAAATAGAAGGTTCAATAACAAAACTTACAATGAAGACATAAATGAAGAAACTTACCTTCGTTGTTCTCATTGTAAAAAAACCAATCATCCACAAAGAAGGCATTGGTGGAGACCAGACATCAAATGCAAAAAATGTAGACAACTTGGACATGTTGAAAGGATATGCAAGTCTCAACAGCCTGGTGATCAAGCGAATGCAATTACATAACGACAACAGGAAAAGCAACTTTTTGTTGCAACTTGTTCTACTACAATCAACAGACCAAGTAACTCTTGGTTGATTGATGGTGGTTGTACCAATCATATGACCAATAATCAAGAGATCTTCAAGGAACTAGACAAGACTTTTGTTTCCAAAGTAAAAATTGGGAATGGTGAGTACTTCTCAGTGAAAGGAAAAGGAATAGTGATGATTGTATGAAATCTATTCTTGATGTTTTATATGTACCTGAAATGGATCAAAATTTATAAAGTGTTGGACAATTAATTGAAAAAGGGCTTAAAGTTATATTTAAAGAAAAATGGTGTTTGATTAAGGATGCAAAAGGTAGTGATGTTTTCAAAATAAAAACGAGAGAAAAAAGTTTTGCTCTAAATCTAATGGAGGAGCATATTGCTTTTTCCAACAAAGCAAGCAGTTAAGAGTTATGGCACAAAAGACTTGGGCACTTCCATCATGCAGGATTATTGTACATACAGAAGCACAATTTAGCAGAAGGGTTACCAAACTAGAAGAAGAATTATTAGATTGTGTAGCTTGTCAATATGGCAAGCAAACTAGAAGACCTTTCTCTCAAAGCATATGGAGAGCAAAAAATAAACTTGAATTGGTGCATACAAATGCTGGAGGTCCTCAAAGAAATGAGTCTTTAAATGGCAGTAATTACTATATCCTGTTTATAGATGATTTTAGCAGATTTTGTTAGATATATTTTCTTAAAATGAAGTCTGAAGTTACTAATGTATTTTGGAAATTTCAAAGTTGGGTTGAGAATCAAAGTGGTTGCAAGCTATAGAAAATAAGGTCAGACAATGGAAAAGAATACACTAGTGACAATTTCAAAAAGTTTTGTGAAGAAGTAGGAATTGAACATCAATTCACTACACCATACACTCCACAACAAAATGGTGTAAGTGAACGGAAAAAAAGAAGCATCATGGAGATGATAAGGTGTATGTTACATGAGAAAAGCTTGCCTAAGAAACTTTGGGCAAAATCTGCATTTATTGCAGTTTTCTTATTAAACAGGTTTCTAACCAGAATTTTAGAAAAAAAAAATCCATTTGAAGCATGATTTGATTATAAACCAAACTTAACAAATCTTAAAATCTTTGGTTGCTTATGTTTCTCTCATATACCAAAGGTAAAGAGGGATAAACTTGACAAGAAGGCAGAACTAAGGGTCTTTATTGGTTATAGTAGTATTTTAAAAGCTTACAGAATCTTTCAACCTCAAAATGGGGAAATTCTTTGAGTTGAGATGTCCATTTCATGGAAGATAAGCAGTGGAATTAGGAGGAGACTGAAAGAAACTAGCTTCCAGACATTTTTCATAACTTAGATAACAACATAGATGATACTTTAGTTAAAGGTACTAGATTACTATATGATATTTGTGAAAGATGTAATATTGCCATTTTTGAGCCTACAGAATTTCATGAAGCAATGAAGGATGAAAAATGGGTTGAAGCTATGAAAGAGGAACTTAGGATGATTGAAAAAAATGATACATGGGAATTAGTAAGTAGACCATAGCACAAAAAACCTATAGGGGTGAAATGGGTTATTTTTAAAAAAACTAAATGCAGATAGATCTCTAAAGAAATATAAAGCTAGATTGGTAGTAAAGGGTTATGCTCAAGTATTTGGAGTAGATTTTTCAAAGACCTTTGCCCCAGTAGCAAGACTTGACACAATAAGAATGCTACTGGATTTGGCAACACAAAAGGGGTGGAAGGTATACTAGCTAGATGTAAAATTTGCTTTTCTAAATGGATACTTGCACGAAGAGCTATTTATTGAACAACCTGAAGGGTTTCATGTGAAGGGACAAGAAGATAAAGTTGACTTGTTGAAAAAAGCTCTATATAGCCTTAAACAAGCTCCTAGGGCCTGGTATAGTAGAATTGATGAACATCTCCATGCTCTTGGCTTTCTCAAAAGCTTAAGTGAAGTTATAATTTCTATCTATGTTGATGACTTATTGTTAACAGGGAGCAATAAAAAGATGATAGAAAACTTCAAAGCTGAAATGTACAAACTTTTTGAGATGACCGATCTTGGGTTGATGTCTTATTTTCTGGGAATAGAAGTCAAACAAAATGATGATGGAATTTTTATATGACAAAAGAAGTATACAAAAGAGATTCTCAAGAAATTTCAAATGGAAGAATGTAGAAGCATAGACACTCCAATGAACATAAAAGAAAAGTTTAGCAAAAATGATGGAGTAGGCAAGGTTAATGAAAGTAATTATAGAAGCTTAATTGGATGCTTAATGCATCTCACTATAACTAGACTTGATATCATGTTTGCAGTAAGTATAATTTCAAGATTTATGCATTGTGCAAGTGAAACACATCTTCAGGTAGCAAAAAGGATAGTCAAATATGTCAAAGGTACTGTAAACTATGGTATAAAATACTCTCACTCTCAAAATTTTAAGCTACATGGTTACTCTGATAGTGATTGGGTAGGTTCTACTGATGATATGAAAAGTACAATAGGGTTCTGTTTTAGCATTGGCTCTGGAATGTTTTCTTGGAGTTCAAAAAAACAAGATGTGATTGCTCAAAGCACAGCTAAAGCTGAATATGTTGCAGCTACTGCAGCTGTAAATCAAACTATTTGGATTAGAAAGTTACTCATTGAATTACATATGCAGCAAATAGAGCCAACACAAATATACATTGACAATCAAGCTGTTATTTCAATTTCAAACAATTCAGTATTTCATGGCAGAACCAAGCACTTCAAGATCAAGTAATTTTTCTTAAGGGAAGCTCAAAAGGAAGGTGAAGTTAAATTAGAGTACTGTTGTTTTGAAAACCAAGTTGTAGATGTGTTGACAAAAGCTCTGTCAAAAGCTAAGTTCGAAGATCTGAGATGCAGCTATTAAGCAAGGAGGAGTGTTGAGATAATGCCTAAAGTAGCTGCATGAGAAACTAAGTCACTGGAAGATAAGCTCATATCTACCAGAAGATTTCGGTTGAAGTCGTAGTCCTTAGGAAGTGGTTACTATTTTTTTAAATTTTTGAATATTAGGAAGATGTCATTTATCTTTCTGCTTTAGCTAGAATATTAGCTTCTGTTTCTTCTATTAACATGTTAGCTCTATATATAAAGCATTTCCTATGAATAAAATATAATTTTTTTCCACAAAACAACACATTCAAACCACCCAGCTCCAATGTTTTAATCATAAACATCTTTTTAAGTTTTAATTAGTGTGGTTGAACCACTTGAATTTCTTTTACCTCATGGCAGGTTCTTGAAACCACTATCGTAATATTCATGGCATCCTTATATGTGAATTTTCTAACAACCTTCAAGTTTGGAATAAAGAGGTTTTTGGGTTGTTTTTAAGAGGAAATCAAAGCTTCTCAGATGGCTAGAAGGTATTCAAAGGTCCTTTGATGTGTAGTTTAACCCTTACCTAGAAAATCTTGAAACAAAGTTGGAGAAGCAATATAGAGAAAGAAACTCTAAGACAAGAAGAAAAGTTGTGTGCTATGAAATCTAACGTCAATTGGCTAGTGTCAGAAGATACAAACATAAAGATTTTTTCATACTGCCACCCTTTATAGAGCAAGGTACAATATAATCAATTCTTTTCCTCATATAACAAGATTTTCTCACATATGTTTCCTTCTCTTTCTTTCCCTTCTTCCTTGTTGGAGATAAAAAAAATGCTCGATGAGGCATGAAGCCTATTAAAGGACCGAGTCCTAATGGCTTTCTTTATGGTTTTATCAAAAGTGCTAGCAATATATGGGAGATTCTATTTTTCAATCCATTAATTCTACTTTTCTGAGCTATTCTTTTCCTTTGAAATGGAATAAATTGTTGATTTTCCTTATTCTTGAATCCTCTAACCTTGAATCCATAAAATATTTTTGGCTAATTAACCTTTGCAATTCCATATACAAAATCCTAACAAAGTATTGTGAATAATATCATCATGGCCTAAGAATTGTCCAAAACTTTAAGAAAAAAAGTCAAGCAAGGCTGGATGGTAGTTTAAATTGACTTTTAAAAGCCTCTGACAAGGTAGATAGGAATTTGATATCTACCATGTTCAAGGTTTTAAATTTTTCACTTGTGGATTTCCCTAATTATTTTCCTTACTACTACTAGATTTGCTACATAATTCTTGTAGCTTTAGTCTATTATGAAACAAAAGCATTTAAAAATTTAAAAAAATTTGAAATAGGATAAGGAATAATCTAGACCTACAAATGATTTGTAAAAAAGTTAAGTAAAGGGTTTTGGAATAAGGGTAATAAAATGCCAAAATTATTTAATCCACTTGCAAGAGTTTCATGACTGGTTAATGGGGAAGATAAGCCAATAATGGTTTTCATTTATGAAGTTATTAAGAGAATGAAAAAGTCAATTCGACAAAAATTTTGCTATAAATATTGACAATCAAATAATAGCTCTTAATAAAGTTAGTCTATATAATTTAAAATAATTTGTTGTAATAAATTTTTTAAATCTCATCTTGTATAGTTACACTTCATTTTATATGATGTTTGATAAATGGAAATTTTGAGTGCTTATAGGTCATATTTTGTCCCCTAATTCATAGTAACTTGTGGGTATTTTTATGCTTTGGCTATACTTTGTTCTGGGTACGGCTGTAGTTCATTTTGTGATTGCAGGAGAGCAAAAGAAGCCAAGAAGCAAGGAAAAGCAGTCATGGAAAGACCCTGAAAGACTTAGGATATGCGGAGGAGGAAGCAAGGAGGTTGCACGTCAAAAAACATGAAGAAAGGAGCACCACAGCATGCAGCACGACTTGGCCGTGCTTGGTGGCCTGCAACACGGCCAAGCCGTGTTCTGTGTAGATGATGCAGCACTTCCCCTTTTTCCCACCCGAAGCACGGCCAGGCCGTGTCCTGGAACACGACCATGTGTAATAACTGTAAAATTTAGCGAAAATTTCAATTAAAGAAAATTTGAAATAAAAGCAAGAATTTCGAAAATGGGAATAAGAACCGTAGGAAATATGTATGTTTACTACATGGGTTAAAGAAGTACAAAGAAAATATGAGAATTTCTATTTTGGCGCGTACTATAAGCAAATATAATTTTATTTGTTCAAAAATGATTATGTTTGCTAAAAGTAAGTAGACTTTTAAGTAAAATAATTATTGTGTTGCTTCAAATAATTATACCAGCCTCAAATGAATTTTTGTTATATTTTTAGAAATATTCTTTCTTTTATTATATATAAAGATATTTATTTAATAATTTGTTTTATTGAGATTTTTATCACGAAAAATTATGATTTAAGAGTTTAACTAAAGAATTATGAGAATGGAAATTTTTAGAAATTTTTGGGATATTTTATGATGAAAAACAAAATTTATATGAATTTTTATAAAAGAAAATCCTATTATTAATTATTTAATTATTATTATTTATTAAAAAAAAAGAAAAAGAAGAAGAAGTTATAAAATGAAAATCGGGGACGGGTATCAGATGGGGAGAGAAGACGAAGAACGTGCATAGTGGTGCATAGTGTGAAATAGTAACTTCAAACTTTATCTTTCGATCTGAGGTACCGATTGGCTTCCGATCTAAAAACTGAGGGTATTTCTGGATTCAGGACGAAGAATACTTCAGTTCTGACCGATCAGTTTTTCAAATCCACCGTTGAATCGCCGTAGATCTGAAGTAGAAAACTCGGTAAAAGGTAACTTCTGAAACTTTTACTTAGAGACTTCAAATTAGAAATCTGACACCGTAGATGGGTTCAGAAGCTTAATAAACATTAAGATATGTAATTGTTTTGGTCATTTGGTAACTTTTTATATGGCGGTGAACAGTGCTTTTTGGCCGTGAATAGTGGCAGATGAATAGTATTTTTGGCTATGAATAGTGCGGATGAATAGTAACTCCGACGGTGAATAGTACCCCCCCTGCGTTGACCAAGCCCCAGAAGTCATTTCCTAAGTTTTTGGACCTTTCAGATACGTTTTTGAAACTTATTTGGTCAAATTCAGACTATAAAAGAGTATTTTAGGGCTTTTCAATTTGGAGCCCTTACCCTGTGAGTAGATAATTCTTCCTATAGCTTGTTTTTACTCTTCTTGAACTTTTCATTGATAAATGAATATGATTACATGATATTTATATGTTCATATGTCTCTGATATGGTTTGGAATATTTGAAAATGATTGAGGAATGATATTTAGTTTAAAAAGAGTATGATTTTTGAAAGAGATTTTTCAAATGCTTTGAATATGTTATTTCTAAATGCATTTCGCATTACATTGCAAAGAAAATATGATATGCATATGACATTGATTTTATAATATTATGTTTGCCTCGGATATGGGCATGATTATATGATTTTTTCTGATTGAAAAATTTATGATAAAAGATTTTGTACTGAGACTGAAAGCTCTGTTTTGAAAGTGATAAGTTGCTGAATATGATTGTATGGTGAGTTATATGATAATTATGCATTACATTTGATGGATATGCAATTATACATGTTTATATATATATATATATATATATATATATGCATTGATGAGTAATGACGGTATTGTATGGCTTGAGACGGTATTGTGAAAGTGGTATTAGTGGTAATGTGAGGAGGCAGTAGGGTGATGAACTCACATTCCCTAATTACCTATTGTGATGATGACAGTGGTAATGTAAGGAGGCAGAAGGGTGATGAACTCACATTCTCTGTTGATCTATTGAAGTTGTAGTCAGTGGTAATGTGAGGAGGCAGTAGGGTGATGAACTCACATTCTCTGATGATTGTGGCTATGGTATTGTGAGGAGGCAGAAGGGTGATGAACTCACAATCCATGTTTAGCTATTGAGTATATTGAAGTTGTGGCATACTTGAACATTCTATAACAGAATTGATTTTTAATGCATGTCAAATTTGATTTAAGATCAATTTGTATCATATGTGGGTACAAGAACTGAGAATATTTTGGAAATGCGGGTCCCATAAGGATGTACTTCTGAACGGTAGATTTTAATATGATAAAATTTTTAAAATAAGAGTACATCCTTATGTTGATCTGAGAGGCTATAGGGGGTATTAACTGCTCACTGAGTTGTAAAACTCACTACACATGGTTGATATATTTTTCAGATAAAGACCCAGAATTTGGTCCTGTGGCTACTTGACCGACTAGGTGTCGTACTTCGGTGGTGAGCCTAACTTGTTTCTAGGCTCTCATTGTATTATATTGTAATATATTTGTACTTTAGAGTTGCTCTGAACGTCACGGGCAGGATCCTTGTTTTCGCTGTAATAAGTGTAGACCTGGCTTGTATAATTAGCTATACTGAATCCTGTTATGACATATTATGTGGTCGATTGTAATTAGTATTGTAATTTTGTAAATATATGGTAATACTCGGATATGTTATATTGTGAAATTATTTACATGTACATAATGGTAAAGTTTATCGGATATGAGAGATGTTCGTATCCCTAAAGTAGGGGTGTGACAGCATGCTTCGGGGACTGTAAAGAGCGTCAAATTTAAGGTTTTGGCTACCCAAACTGATATATATGCTTGGGGATGCGCAGCTGAAAGGGGAGAACCGTAAGAGACATTGGAGAAACACTTTCTAGCCTTAGGAAACATACTTAGATTAGGTTTTTACATAGTTCTTAGAGGGAATTGATGTTCTAGAGTAGATTTTACTGCTTTGAAGTTGTAATTTAGCTACATTCATCTACACATCAGGTTCTATCTTTCTACTTCTACTTCTACTTCTTCTTACTTCTGATTTTTATTGAACTACTATGAATTACTCAATGAATGTGAATTTGATTCCCGTTTTTATTATGTGTGAGTAGATTCTATCTAGGGTTTCGGTAAACCCAATTGTGATATAATGATACTATGCCTATGATATGAATTATAGAACCCTAATTGTATTTGGGACTAGATTGATTTGGATTGTCTATTGTATGCTTGAATTAGTTGATAGAATGCCTGATCACCAATCTATCACGTATTAGGTATTTAATCTATGAAATGAAAGGTGAAGATTAAAACTGGAATCCAATAGTTAATTAGGGTTGTCTTAATCACGAAAGTAGTTTAAGACACCCTAAGCTTGAATCGATTAATGGGAACAAGAAAACCGATTAGTTGCATTCTATGGTTGGCATAAAGCTTAATGGACCTAGGTTGAGCTAAGAACCATGAAAGTAGGTAATTTGATTAACCTAGGTACGATTGGTAAGGCTTGAAAGAGATTGCTAATTAATTTAGGCTAAACCATCCCCAAATAATCTAGACAATTGCAATTAGGGGTAAATATCAGTTGTTGAGTATCACAAGCATGGTGAACCCTAACCCTAGGCTTAGCTTAATTGGTTACTTTAACTTGTTTAATTGCGATATCTGCCCATCGAATTATATCGATTTAGATAGCACTTTTTGTGAGATTCTGGTAATTGGCATCCCTGTACTTGCCGGACTAGCTACAACTATGCCGTGCACTTGCGGTTTTTAGTAAAACACACGTAACAAGTTTTTGGCACCGTTGCCGGGGACCAAAGCTAATATTAGATATTTTACAAAATAGCTAGACTAGATCAATTTCTGTTTATTTTTCTTCATAATTTTCCTTTGCTGATTCTTGCCTATTTTCTTCTCTTATAAGAGTGTTTCTCTTTTATGCGAAGAAACCGTGGGTTCATTGCTGAATTTGACCTAGAAATTGAACGAACTCTGCGAAGGATAAGAAGAAGATAGCGGCAAGAGAATTCTACAACTACCATGGGGGAAAGAGATAATTGATCTCTGAAGGACTTTACTGCCCTGGATACACATGACCTGAACCCTAGCATAGTCAGGCCAGTGGTTGAAGCAAATAATTTTGAGCTGAAGCCATCTCTCTTGCAGATGGTTCAGCAGAATCAGTTTGGAGGGTCACTTACTGAAGACCCAAATTTACATCTCTCAATGTTTTTGGAGTACTGTGACACCCTGAAGCTGAATGGTGTCTCCTCAGATGCTATCAGGTTGAGATTATTCCCTTTCTCACTGAGGGATAAGGCCCATGCGTGGTTGCACTCTCTTCCATCGGGGTCCATCACCACTTGGCAGCAGCTTTCTCAAGCTTTCCTGGCCAAGTATTTCTCGCCAAGTAAGACGGCCCATCTGAGGAACCAGATTACTACATTTGCTTAGAGGGATGGAGAATCCTTATATGAGGCTTCGAAAAGATTCAAGGAGCTCCTCAGGGTATGCCCACATCATGGGCTAGAAAAATGGTTGATAGTCCATACATTTTACAATAGACTAGTTTACAGCACTCGGATGTCTGTGGATGCTGCAGTTGGAGGAGCACTGATGAACAAGACGGTTGATGAAGCCTATGAATTGATTGAAGACATGGCTCAGAACCATTACTCCTGGTCTAGTGAGAGGCAGACCAGAAAGCCGGCAGGTATGTATGAAGTAGATGCTTTCAATAATCTAACTTCTAAAGTTGATGCTTTATTTCAAAAATTGGATCAACTGAGCATCAATGCTATTAGTTCCCCTTCTCCATCTGCATCCTGTGAGCTTTGCGGAGGTGTAGGGCATGCAGCCAATGAGTGTTAGCTTGGGAGTTCTACAGTTCAGGTTTGTGAGTAGGTCAATTTTGTGAACAATTAGAGGAATAACCCGTACAACAATACTTACAATCTTGGCTGGAGAAACCACCCTAACTTGTCATATAAGCTGAATGTTGGTCAGCAGCCCCAGAATAATTTCAGACAACCTCCAGGCTTCCAGAATCCAAGGCCATACAACCCTCCTCAACCAAAGTCAAATCTGGAGGCTCTAATGGAGAATTTCAGAGCAAGCAGAATGAGGAGTTTAGAGCTCAGAATCACAGTATGAATGAAGCAATTAAAGACTTGGATTCTAAAGTGGATTCACTTGCTACCCATAATAAGATGCTAGAGACCCAGATAGCGCAGCAAGTGAGCTCTTCAACCAAATTTTTTGGTAAGTTCCCTGGTAAACCTGAGAACCCTAGAGAACACTGTAAAGCTATCACTTTGAGAAGTGGTAAACAATTGGGTGATCCAGTGGAAAATGAGGATGAAAAAGAAGTTGAGAAAATGGATGTGCCTGAGCCAGTGAATGAAGAAGAAGAGCCAATTAGTGGAAGGAAGGAAATAAATGAGCCTGATTATGTGGCTCCTGAACCGTATAAGCCACCCGTTCCCTTCCCTCAGAGACTAGCCAAGGCTAAGTTAGAGAAACAGTATGGAAAGTTTCTAGATGTGCTGAAAAAGTTGCACATCAACATTCTATTCTTGGAAGCAGTATCTCAAATGCCTTCATACGCCAAATTTCTGAAGGAAATCCTCTCTAATAAAAGGAAGATTGAGGAATATGTCACTGTGGCATTGACTGAAGAGTGCAGTGCCCTGATTCAGAATAAACTACCTTTTAAACTCAAGGATCCTGGGAGTTTCTCAATACCTTTTTCACGGCCCCAAATGATGGAACACATAACCGGCACGGCATAAGGGTTTCCCCCTAGCCGCAAGCCTAACACATAGCGTGCACAAACATTCAGCACACAATCCAGAGTACATAATAAATATAACTGGCCACATATGCCACATCCAATATCAGAAAATACTGTATATATATATATACATATATATATATATATATATATATATATATATATATATGTATATATGTATATATATACATATATACATATATATATATATATATACATATACATATGTATATATATATATACACATATGTATATGTATATATGTATATGTATATATATGTATATATATATACATATACATATATACATATATATATATATATATATATATATATATATACATATATATATATATATGTATATATTTTCACGGCCCCAAATGATGGAACACATAACCGGCACGGCATAAGGGTTTCCCCCTAGCCGCAAGCCTAACACATAGCGTGCACAAACATTTAGCACACAATCCAGAGTACATAATAAATATAACTGGCCACATATGCCACATCCAATATCAGAAAATACTGTACATATATATATACATATATATATATGTATATATATATATATATACATATATATATATGTATATATATATATATATATATATCTCATGAATCCAACATCCGTGATTCAACTTGGCCCATGGCCTCATAATATTCATGTGATTCAAATTGGCCCAAGGCCTCATAATACCAACATCGTTGTAAAACATAAAACCGTTTTCCAAACAACATATTAAAATACGCAATAAGCGAGGATCCTGCCTGTAAGTTCATGGAGATACACTAGACATAAACTAAACTAAACAAACAGTACAAAAGAGCCTTGCCCAAACTGGGGCTCACCAACACTACCTTCAGCCTCCTACGAAGCTGTAGCTGGATCAAAGTCTCTTTGACTATCTGTGGGGAGGAAACAGAAAAGGGGTGAGATCACATCTCAGTGAATAGGTAAATCATACTATAACTGAAACAGGGCAAACCAAGCACGAGTGTTTCGCAATGAGTTTAATAATTGAAACATTAAGCATTTAACCATAATTTATTGAAAGAAAAGCTAAACAATTCAAATGTATGTTCAAAAGATAAAACATGATTAAATCAGTAATCGTAAAGCAAATCAGTTATGCATGGTAAGTAATAAATGAAGTTATTTATGCAATAACAATGATGAATGAGATATTTTAGAAATATTTAATCTTTAAGAACAATGCACTAGTTTATTGGATGTCTTTCCTAACAGATCTATCATCTCCCCCAAGCACACAGCAAGGGTAGGGTAATCACTGTAGGTGTAGACATAAGTCCACCCTAAATCCCCTAAGCACACAGCAAGGGTATGGTAATCACTGTAGGCGTAGACATAAGTCCACCCTAAATCCCTGTGTCTTAGGCAGTCATATGCCCGTCACAGTATCCTAGGCCGAAGCCTTCGCATGACCATGGTGCACCAAGGCTAGCACTCCCTGCGGCTAGCTAACAGTGATCTAAAAGGGTCCCTCCAATAGAAAACATTTGAAATATGCTATTAAAAGAGTTTAAAGGAAAACATTTCAATAACTTTACAATAAAGCTATAATTCTCCATCTAACTCTTTTCATTCATAAAATTTCGTTCTAAAATATATCTCATCCATGAATTCCCATGGAGACCTTTATAATCATAAACTTTTCCTTTTAAACATAGATCGTCCGTAGACGTCACATAAATGCTCATCATGCATCAAATCATTTCATGGCTAACTTAGTTCATTTCTATGACTAAGTTCACATTTCTATAAATCTAGCTCAAATGGAGAATTATCAGCCTAGATGCTTGCCCTGCATACCTAGAGTTCAACTAGGATTTAAATTTATAATTTCTAACATGGTTGGAACATATTGGTTTTCAAAGCGGTAAAACAATTTAACATACATTCCAACTAGTTAAAATCATACGAGAGAGTTATAAATCAAATTCCTAAAACATGCGCTATAGTATGAAAAACCCACTCACCTTACTAGGAGTCCAACAACGAGAATTTCACCTCGTGGTGGCTCAACAATCTAGAAAACATAGACATAACATGAAAATTAGATAAATCCTAAACGTCACTATTCATGCCGAAAAACACTATTCACTCGACGAAAAACACTATTCACGCCGAAACCTAAAAACCCTATATTCTAGCATAGAAACTAATTCTAAGACTATCTATGGAAAGAATTTCGGTAAAAAAGAAGCCTAAAATGCGATTGGATGAAATTTACCTTGGAGGTTACTATTCATGCGATTTTCCGGCGACAATCCGGCGGTTTTCCGGCGAAACTGATCAGTGAGGTTTGTAGCTCTCCTTCCCACGAGTCCAACGGTACCTTGCTTGCTCAAATCAGACGTCCGGATGATGAGATATCTTAGAGAGAAGGTGGAGAAAATTTTAGAGAGAGAAAGCTAGGGTTCAGATATGGAGGAATGCAGGAAATGAGGGAGAAGGCTGCAGAAATATGTAGAAACAGCCCGAAGCACGGCCTGGCCGTGTCCTGGAGCATGGCCGTGCTTTGGGGCTACATTGCACCCTGTGATTTGCCGAATTTGCCAAAACGTCCAACATGAAAGTTGTAGCCCTTTCTATTAACTTTCATTAACCACTTGAATCACCTAAGTTGGAGTTCATATGAAGGCGTTATACATAAAATAGTGAGCAAAGTTCCAGACCACACTATGCTGCAGTTTTTGCCTCTTATCACTATAATATTCACGGAATTAGCAAAAGTTTCCAACATCAAAGTTGTAGCTATATGTCTTATCTTTCAAAAAAAATTGGAATCACTTAATTTAGATTTCATATGAGAGAGTTATGCTTATATGAGTGAAGCAAGGTCAGAAGAAAATGTCATAAACGCTCTAAAATTTTACGTTGTTCTCAACTTCCTTGTTTCAAATGATTTGAACTTAAAAGAAAGAATATTTCTAAAAATACCATACAAATTCATTAGAGACTGATATAATTATTTTAAGCAACATAATACTTCTTTTACTTAAAAGTCCACTTACTTTTATCAAATCATAATCATTTCTACATAAATAAAAATATATTTGCTTATAGCGCGCCAAAACATAAATTCTTATATTTCTTTTGTAATTCTTTAATCCATGTAATAAATATACATATTTTCTGTGGTTCTTATCTCTATTGTCAAAATTCTCTCTTTTATTCTAAATTTCCTTTAATTGGAATTTTCGTTAAATTTTACGGTTATTACAACCTTGTTCTATTGGAGATGTGCAGATCACTAAAGCCTTTTGTGATCTAGGAGCAAGCGTAAGCCTTATGCCACTATCCATTTGCAAGAAGCTCCAGATGGGAGATCTGAAGCCTACCACTATTTCTCTACAGTTAGCAGACCGATCCGTTACTCACCCAGTAGGTATATTAGAGGATGTGCCTCTAAAGGTACCTAAGTTTTTCATACCTATTGACTTTGTAGTATTAGAGATGGAGGAATATAGCCAAATCCCCATCATTCTGGGAAGGCCTTTCCTAGTCACTGTAGGTGCCGTTATTAATGTTAATGATGGAAGGCTTTCCTTGAATGTAGGGGATGAAAAGATTGAATTTAATCTTAATGATGCTATGAAATGTCCATCCTTAGGTGATACTTGTTGCATGGTTGATATAATTGAACAAAATATTGTTGATAATGCAATGAATTTGTGCCCTATTGATCCACTTGAGCTTTGCCTTTTGGATAGTTCTATTTCTTATGCTGAACTGGTAGAAGCTGATGCCTACACTAGATTGCTTGATGAGAGTCCTAAGCTCACCTCAGAAGTGAAAATTGAAAAGCTAGAACAGGACCACAACTACAAATCAGCTGATTTAGAGGAAGGCAAAACACCTAAGGTAGAATTAAAACCTCTTCCCTCTACTCTCAGGTATGAATTTTTGGACCCTAACTCTTCATATCCAGTCATAGTGAATGCTGATCTGGATACTGAGGAAACTGGTAAGTTGCTTGATGTACTTAGAAAATTTCAGAAGGTGATTGGGTATAGTATAGATGATATAAAAAGGGATTAGTCCATCTGTTTGTATGCATCGTATAATAGTTGACAATGAGCATAAACCTTCCAGGGAACACCAGAGGAGACACAACCCCAACAAGAAAGAGGTAGTCAAGAAGGAAATACTCAAATTGCTTGATGCAGGTATTATCTATCCTATCTCGGATAGTGAAAGGGTACTTAAGAGATGTGAGGAAGTCAATCTGGTCCTGAATTAGGAGAAATGCCACTTTATGGTGAGAGAAGGAATAGTTTGGGACACTTGGTGTTTGAAAGGGGGATAGAGGTGGATAAGGCAAAGATAGAGGCGATTCATACTATGCCACCACCATCAAATGTTAAGGAAGTGAGAAGTTTTCTTGGGCATGTGTAACAACTCCATTTAAGTATCAATTTTTTTTTTTAAAAATACCATGAAGTTATTACCTTGTTACAACTTAACTTAATATAACATTTATTTAATTTATACAATACAGAGTTCACATACATGTTATTAATCAAAACATACGTACAACATATCAAATACATAAAAATCTACATCTTATTTATTCTGGTTGACCAATTCCGAAGATACAGGTGCGGGTGGTTGTACCTTCACCGGGATCTAAGCCAACTCGACCACAAACATTTTATTTGCTTTTGGGATCTGCCCAACATAAAGTACTCGATCCAACGTGCACTAAAAGCCAAAGCTATAGAAAAATCTGCATAACTAATTTTCTGAACATGATATGGAAATATAGTGAGAATTAAATCCCAGTAAGTTCAACAATAAATCATCATCAATATAGCTCATCACATCATGTTCAGCTGTATAAACTACAGAAAATATCTTTGGTCACATGAATGCATTATATCTACGCACATAAGAATCATACAGTAATAATATGTATGACAGGAGTAACTAGTTTTAGAATATCATATGATGGCCAACAACTTATTCTAATTTCAAGCTACCTTGGTCAGGGTGAGTATCCTCTACTCTCTGGTACGGGCTTTTCTCCCCTACTGGTGCACCACACGGATTTCCATGTGACCGTGCTCATTTCTTTTCTTTTTACAATGATAGCCAAAAATATGCTTTCAATAACAAGTATGTTCATCAAAATATAACTATTACCATAAATCATTGGTAATCATGCCATGAACATAACCATTTCAAATATCACTTTATAAAATATTTCTATGTCAGAATTTCACACTTAAGATGGTAAGAAGTTCATACAATGGCAATGGCTATGGCATATACTAGTCATTTATTATTTTCATTTATAAGATTCGTCTTCTTTTTTAAATATTAATTTTATTTCTTTATTTTCTTGATGCAGGTTTTCATCATATCTAACCTTCTCTTTATGCTTGGCCTTTAGTAATTTTCTTCTTATTTATATCATTTCCAACACATGTTCTTACAAATTTATAGAGCATTGTTCTCCAATTTGATTTCTACTATTACCCTAGAGTTAAAGAGGTTCATCTAGGGTAGAAAAATGATGAAAATAGGCTTTACCAGCTTCCAACATGGTCTGGCTATGTTCTAGGACACGGCCATACTTTAAAAATACTTCAAATGTACTAAACAGCAGCACCGAACAAGGCTAACCCGTGCTTGAAGCACCCAGAATACGGCCTGGCCGTGTTCTGTGACCTTTGCTCACTAATCAGAACATAACGCCCTCATTTTTACTCCGATTGAGGTGATCTTGGTGTCTATGGAATGCTAAGACAATTATCTAAAACTCTTATGTTAATAATATCAGAAAAATAGTAATAAATCGTGGTGTTATTACTCCCTTAAATTCAATATTATTTCTTCTCGGGTAGGTTCTAACCTTTACTTACTAATCTGACTATATCTCCCACATAAGAATTCCAAATTAAGTGATTCCAGTGGTTAAAAATCCGTGAAAAAAAATATATAATTCATATGTTAACAATTTATTTCAATTCCTTATAGAATTTTCTCAGAATTTAAAACACCGAAGCTATCCTAACATATTCTTCCCTGATTAACTATTTTCTGACCTTTGTTTACTAATCGGAACATATCTACCTCCTATGAACTCTAAATTGAATGATTCCAGTGGATTAAAATCCATGACACACATAGCTATAATTCTTATGTTAACCATTTATTTTAATTCTATACAGATAATTCCCAGAAATTAAAATATAGAAACTATCCTAACATATTCTTCCCTGATGAACCATTTTCTGACCTTTGACTACTAATCAGACCATATCTCCCTCATATGGACTCCAAATTGAATGATTCCAGTGGCTAAAATTCCGTGACACATATATATTTAATTCTTATGTTAACCATTTATTTTAATTCTTTATAGATTGTTCCCAGAAATTAAAACACTGAAGCTTAAAATTCTGCCAACCATAGCCATACCCATGCAAAACTATCTACACCAACCTAAGTATTCAAACATACATCACATGTAAGATCAATATGTAACATGATATAGCAACATCATGACCAATCATAAAAGTTCTAAGATCAAAATCTCATATAAATATTATAAGTTTCAAAAGGTTTCTTCAAAAAGAAATATTGTTAAACTTACCTGGAGCACTTAATCCCCTAGACTTCTCCTTCCTCTTTCTTCCTTTCTTCCTCTCCTTTCCTCACTCTACCTTGCTTCTATTTTTCCTCTTCCTCACTTGGACGAAATTATAATGTTGTAAGGATGGGTTTTCTTATATAGACCACCAAATAATTCACCTTTCATGATCATGGGTCTACCTTATCACAATTAAGATACACTTTGTTGAATTTTTGGAAAACAAACAACTTATGTTCTTGTCTTCCTCTTCCTTAGTCAAGATATGCATAGGAAAAGGAGATTTGTATTTTGAAAATTATGATGCTATGTTTTAAGATAAGGGACAAGGTCCCTTTGATTTAGGGATTCTTTTCCATTTTCTTTTGTCTTAAACAAGTATGATAGGTTTGTCTTTTTAGGTGGCAAATTTCTAGCCCTTGAATCTCCATTATTTGGTTGATATTATTTGTGTGGGATAGGAATGTTTTGTCCTAATGCCATGTATTATCATACCACTTGCTAGAATTATGAGTGTAGGATATAGATGTTTTTGTCCTAAAGCCTTGTATTATCATGCCACTTGCCAAAATGATGAATGTAGAATCACACCACTTGCTAAATTTTTGTCTTAATGCCATGTAACCTAATCTTTATTATTACATTATTATATCATCACCTAATTTATTTTATTTTATTTTTCCTCTTGGATTTGGGCTTATTCCTACCCATTTTCTTTGCTTTGGATAAAATTCTACCTTTCTTGGAGGGCTTGGTCACATTTTCATAATTTTTGGGCTATTGGTCCAATTACTATATCCTAGTCCAAGTCTATGTTTTATTTCTTGCCTAGGTTATCCAATGGCTTGCTAGAAACTTATGTGAAGTGGAAAAACTCTATATGAAGTGTCCATAGGTAAAAGCCCAATGTATGGGTAAAGATTTTAAACTTAGTAACTCTAGTTCTTGAATTAGGAAAAATTACCCTAATTCAATGTTCTTGAAATTTTAAGACCTTTACTTGTTTCTAAAAATTTATCTTCCTTATCCAAGAATTTTGCATCTCTTTAGTATGTTATTTCTAATTTCTTTCCTATTAGGTTTTCCCTCTTTATTTTTTCTCTTAATGTTATAAACATTTTCTATGCATATACATGAGGTGAAGAATTTTTAAGGATTATATTTCCTTAGATATCTAAAATATTGTCTAATAAATTTTATTTCCTTAATTAAATTTTTATGTACTTTTATCAATAAAAGAAATGAAGTTAGGGATGTTACAGCATGCGGGATTCTACAGAAGATTCATCCAAGACTTCTTAAAAATCTCTAAACCCTTAACTAATTTACTTGTTAAAGATGTCCCATTTGTATTTGATAATGACTGCTTGCGT
Source organism: Gleditsia sinensis (assembly GCA_037074535.1). NCBI lineage: Eukaryota > Viridiplantae > Streptophyta > Magnoliopsida > Fabales > Fabaceae > Gleditsia > Gleditsia sinensis. The sequence goes on from CM073471.1 coordinate 26,054,943, forward strand.
TCTTTTTGCAGGTTGAAGGAGGCGCTTATATCTGCACCCATCATCCAACCTCCTGATTGGAGCCTTCCCTTCAAAATAATGTGCGACGCAAGTTACTATGCCGTGGGAGCTGGAATTGGGCAAATGAGAGACAAAAAGCCCTATGTCATCTACTATGCTAGTAAGACACTAGATGAAGCTTAAGTCAACTACTCTACCACTGAAAAAGAGCTCTTGGCAGTAGTGTTCGCAATTAATAAATTCAGACAATATCTGCTGGGATCAGAAGTCATAGTGTTCACAGATCATGCTGCCATCAGGTACCTGTTAAGTAAGAAGGATGCCAAACTGAGGCTGATTAGATGGATCCTCTTACTACAGGAGTTTGATCTTGTAATCAGAGATAAGAAAAGGACAGAGAATGTGGTTGCAGACCACCTTTCAAGACTTAGGCAATATTTGATGAGAGATGACAAAGATGATTTGCCTATTGATGATTCCTTTCTCGATGACTAACTCCTGATGGTCACTTATGCTGATGTTCCTTGGTATGCAGACTTCATGAATTTTCTTGCATGCAGAATACTCCCTGAGGGATTGAGCTATCATCAGAGAAAGAAATTCTTCTCTGACATTAAGTCCTACTATTGGGATGATCCATGCTTATACAAGTGGTGTGCAGATGGCATATTCCGAAAGTGTATTCCGGAGGAAGAAGTTTACATTGTTATATACCATTGCCATAGTTCACCTTGTGGAGGCCATACCAGCATCTCTAAGACTTCAGCTAAAATTCTTCAAGCTGGTTTCTATTGGCCTACGCTTTTCAAGGATGTGCACACTTTTGTTAAAGCATCTGACCGGTGCCAAAGAGTTGGCAACATATCCAGAAGGAATGAGATGCCCTTGAACAACATTTTAGAAGTTGAGATATTTTACGTTTGGGGCATTGACTTTATGGGTCCCTTTCCTTCTTCATGTGGGAACAAGTACATTCTAGTGGCTGTGGACTACGTTTCTAAGTGGGTTGAAGCAGTAGCATCCCCCACCAATGATGCTAGAGTGGTTGTCAAGCTCTTCAAGAGGATAATTTTCCCGAGATTTGGAGTGCCTCGAGCCGTAATAAGTGATGGAGGTTCTCACTTCATTGAGCAACAATTCCAAAACCTTTTGAAGAAATATGGTGTCACCCATAAAATGGCTCTAGCCTACCATCCTCAGACTAGTAGGCAAGTAGAAATATCAAATAGGGAGATCAAGGCAATATTAGAGAAGACCGTCTCGAAGGCCAGAAAGGATTGGTCTCTTAAACTCGATGATGCATTATAGGCCTACAGGACTGCCTATAAAACACCGATAAAGACCACACCCTTTCGGTTAATATATGGGAAACCCTATCATTTTTCGGTAGAGCTTGAACATAAGGCATATTGGGCGGTCAAAACAATCAATTTTGACCTGTCAGCTGCTGGAAAGAGGAGATACCTACAACTAAATGAGCTAGATGAGCTGAGGCTTGATGCTTATGACAATGCCAAGTGATACAAGGAAAGAACAAAAAGATTGCATGATAAGCACATCCTTAGACGCCAATTTCAAGTAGGAGATTGGGTCTTGCTATTCAACTCAAGGCTGAGACTCTTTCCAGGGAATCTTCGTTCTAGATGGTCCGGTCCATTCCAAGTGACTCGAGTCTTTCCTTATGGAGCAGTGGAGGTGTGGAGTGAATCCACCAGATCTTTCAAGGTCAATGGCCAACGTCTCAAGCATTTTGTGATGGGACAACCAGTTGAAAAGGGAGCCACCCAAGCTCTCTTAGAGCCCTCCTCAATCCATTGAGGAGCAAAGGAGTCGAGCTAATGACTTTAAACAAGCGCTTAGTGGGAGGCAACCCACATTTTGACTTTTAGAGTTTTCTTTTGTTTGAATTCTTGCTTTGAGTTTTAGTCTTCATCTTTAATTAGCTAATTTCTCAAGTTGAGTTTATTGAATATTTCCCTTTGATTTCCAGGTCCATTACGATGTTTCCAAAGTGGTTTAAAAGGGTTAGAAGCAATGGTGCTTAAAGAGAGCCAAAAGAAGAAGTTAAATGTGAAGAATTGAGGGATTCCAGCCAGTAACATGGGCTACCCGTGTTCCCTAACAAGGCCATGCTGCAAGTACGAGCAAGAATGCAAAAAATTGGTGCACACCCGCTAGGAGCACGGGCTGGCCGTGTCCCAGAAATTTTAAAAAAATAAATAAATAAATAAATTTTGCACCATACCCACAAGGAACACGGGCACCCCGTGTTCCAGGACACGGGCATGCCCGTGGTGGCACTAAAAAAAAACCTGCAGCCAACCCGCTCGAAGCACGGGCTGGCTGTGCTGCGGGCGCGGGTTGGCTTTTAAACCCAAAGCCCCCTCTCTTTTCACCCGTGCACCCCCCTTGCCTTAGCCGTGTCTCGCCCCTTCCTCTACCTTCATTCTCTTCGGCAAATCCCACCCCCCATCTCCCTCACCCAAGCCCTCCTTCTTCCAATCCATCCCTCTTTCTCCTTACTCCCATCACCATACGTGCCATAACCCACCTCCTCTCCCCCATTCTTGCTTTTGTGTGCCCCCTCCCCTGTTTTTCCCATCCCCATCGACCCCCTCTACCCTTCGTTTTCTCCCTTCTACTCATCCTCATTCTCATGCTTTTACCTTTTTCCATTGCTACGTGATTACCTCTCTACATTGCTGTGCCCTCTTCAAGTATTCTCCCTATCTCTTCCTCTGTTTTATTTTTCGGCATAAAATCTCTTATTTGCTATTAGCACCTGGTTCTGGCTGTGATTAGAATTTCATTTGGTTTGATTGATTGCTGTTAACCCTTATTTGTGACACTAGATCAGAATGCTTTGAGTTTTTGATTGTCTTTTAGACTGGTTCTTCGCTATGCTGAATTGGGTTTCTAGATAAGTTGTGGTTCAAATTTCCTGCTTACCATGGTTTAAGTTTTCCGGTTTAGCTCCCGTTGATTAGTCCTTTCCAGTTCTAGTTTCAGAATATTGGTTATTCTCTGAATATATTCTTGCTCTGAAATTGGCTGGCATATTTGTTGCATTGTTCTGATTTGTACTAAACTGCTTGTCTTCATAGCTCTGATAGCATTGGACTTACTGGTTGGTTTACTTATTTGATTATTTGGTTGGGTTTTCTGCTTTGGTACCCTTTGCTTTTCATTTTCATTATTGTTATATCCATGGGTCCCAAAAGAGCTCGAACAGGGCCATCTTTCTCCTAGTCCCATCAAACACGTAGAGGACGTAACCAACCACCGCCCCAACTCCCTCATCAGATAAATGAGTATGGTATTATGTTCGTTCATGACAGTCAACGGACACGATACAATACTCTTGTTAGACGGGGAATGCTAAGTACCCGGTATATGGATGAGGATTGTTTGGAGCGGCTTGGACTTTTAAACGACGTCCAATACATGGTTGACAGGATTGGGTGAACACCTTTATATCCCTGTGGTACCCATCCTATCCTAGGCCCACCTTGGAGTTTTTCAGCTCCATTAACATAGTCTTGTTTCGAGGCCCCAACGTCAGTCAGGGCCAAGTAAACTTTAGAATTTTTAATTGTACTTTTAATCTTACATTGACTGAATTCAATGCACTGTTTAGCCTGCCTCCAGGAGGTACTAGACAAGTACCCTCCAGTTTTCTCTCTAACATATTTTGGAATTCTATTGCAATTGAGGGGCAATACAGTGCATCGAGTTCAAAAGCCTCTTTTATTTGCAACCCCACCTTTAGATATTTACAGAGACTTATGGCCCATACTATTTTTTGTAGGGCTGAGAGTGATGGGGTTGCTAATCAGAGAGAGCTTTATTTTCTTCATTCTATGATTAATGGTACGAAGGTGGATACTGGCGCCTTCATGGCTCATCAAATGTCAAGGGTAGGTGGGGCCATGAATGGGAAGGTTGTTATGGGAGGCTTGGTTACTGCTGTTGCTAGAGGATTAGGATTTGAGGCTCAGTTACAGGGAATGCAACCAGTACTCGATAGTAACAGGATTGATTTGGAATCCTGTTTAAATATGAAATTAGTTGTTAAGAAAGACGGCGAGTACTGGTTGTATCTTCGCGGTTGATGTAGATTTGTCGTGATCTACCAAAATATTACCGAACCCCTATAAGGAATGCAATATAGGGTAACTCCGGATCGTCTCTCAAGGAATGCTAATGTTAAATGATAGTTTCAAGATCTAACCGGGGGGGGGGGGGGGTTGGATTTTATCACAATCAATTAGATCACAAGTGAAAAATTGGACAAAGGTATATTACCGAAAATGTAACCTCACTAGACATTCTTCAAGAATTTGTTCGGTTTATCCTAGACTAAAAATGATTAATCAAGTTGTTGGTTGATTTTAGTCATAATCAAAATCTCTGCATCATAACCTTCATCATTCAAAATTTGATCACAACATATATTACAAATCCATGCAATCACATATAACTTGTAATCTGTTGTTTATTTGAAAATCAAATATCAACCAATCTATTTCCTTTGTTCATGCAATAGAATAAAGATATATCAATCAAGATTCTATCTCATTCATCAAACTTGAATGGATAACAGAAATCTCTATATATTCATACAAGATGCGAAATACTTCAGAAAACAAAGAAGATGATATAAACTTGATTACAATACAAACGGAATCTCAAAACCTAACCGAATTCAGAGGAAGTCCAGCTGGTTACAAACTTCTCTACTCTGCCATGGATGTCCAAGCTCTCCTCTAGAGGTTGAAGACGAAGATAGATGTGTGTATGAGAGTGGTAAGTGGTCTGAATTCCGAATTCCCCCTAATTAGACCAAAGGAAGGGAATCTTAATCATTAAAACCAACCAGGACAACATGTGACAGCTCTGCTTTCGGCTGCATGTGTCCCTCCAGCTTTGCACCACTAATTTTGGGACCCAGATGCCTCTGGCTGGCAAAGTGATCTTCATATGAATTATGCCTCTGCGTCATAGGGTCCCAAGGCCACCGAAATCATGCCAAACGGACATTTCTAACTCAGCTTATGTCCATTTAAACACCCAAAGGTCAGATTCTGTTTGTGCTGTCCATGTATTGGACGCTTGGTGTAATTCGGCCTATTGGACCTCCGAATTGGATCTTGGGAACTTCATGAAAGTTATGGAGATTTGTCTTAGCTTTCCTACAAGACCGAAATCAGAATTTTTTGTGGTATCAAACTCCAAATATAACAGAAATACACAGACAGGTTCAAAAAGACAGAATTGCTGGAAAAAAATCTCAAAGACCAAAATAAAACTCAAATCATAAAGCCTAGCTTAAGTGATAGAAATAAGTGTAGGAGAGGATGAAAACACTATATTATGATGATCAAATAATATATAGAAATGATGTTTATCAAATTCCCCCACACTTTTCCTTTGCACGTCTCGGGCAAACTAAAATTCAAACAAACTAGAAAATAAAGGAAACAATCCAGGATTTACATTCCAACAACTTTCAAGAATGCAAAAGTTAAGTGAGCAAGAAGAACGTTAAATGCTTTAAGGAATCAAGACATTCATGAATTTATTTATTACACTTCCAACTAAAAAGCATGGTGATTTCAATTGAATTGTGTGAACTAAGAATGATAGATTCTCACATGATATACTCTCAATTCTCAAGTGTTTAAAAAGAAAGGTTTGTGTTTTCACTCAATACAACTCATGACAATTTGCACTACCATAGGCTTGCTTCTGTTCTAATCTCCACCAATTTTAAACACATGCATGCACAAATCAAAAGGAGTTTATTTAAAGTTGTAATGGGGCTAAGGAAAAGGAAGGGATGAAAAAGATAACATGGGAGTGGAAATTTAAAACTAAAGAGAGCATGAGAACATTGGGAGATAAAATGAGCAATATGCACCAAAATCATCCAAAAATTCTATACATCTTTGTTTCTTTTTCTTTTCTATAATTTTTTTTTTACATTCAACTTTTTTTTTTCATCTCTAAAATTCACATTCATAAACTCTAAAATTCACATAGCCAATTGATTTCAAATTTACAACTTCTTCTCCCCCACACTTGAATTTGTCTGTCTCAGACAAAGATCAACTCGTCAAATAATCAACCAATGCTCTCTTACTCCCTAAGGTAAGGTAGAATCATGGTTTCATGCTTAAGGTTGGTAATGAGGGAATTGGAAATATTAGGGTCAAAGGGAAATTGTATTAGGTAGGCTATTTGGTTAACTAGCTAAATGTAAGAAAAGAAAGCCTTCATTACATTCATGCATGCATATGAAAATATAGTCTCAAAAAGAAGCAAAGCAAGTTCTAGAGTGTCAAAATTTATGAGTGTAATTCACACAAGAAAAGAATAGAGAATGACAATTGGCCCAAATGCTCACTAGGTATGCACTAACATGCTTAATCCATTTATTCAATGTTCTATCACCAAACTAGCTAGCTAAGAGATGCAAGAAATGCATTCAGTCATGCTTTAGACCTCAAATTTTTAAAGTGCTCCAAGCTCACAACCTTTACAAATCTCAAAGCTATTGAAAATGTAAATGGAAAATGGCAATGGCAATATGAAAATAAACTTAGCAGTTTTTTTTTTAACAGAACAAGAATAAGCGAAAAAAAAAATTCAAGCATAAGTAAAATGAACTCCCTCAAGTTAGGGAAACAGCATCAACCAAAACCAACTCTTCAACCGAATTCTCTTTAGCTACCTCATGAAATTGTTTGAGTCGGTGTCCGTTGACTTTGAAAGTCCGCCCTGTAGTCACATCTTGAATTTCAACTGCACCATAAGAAAATATATTAGTGACTAAAAATGGGCCCTCCCATCGGGATCTCAATTTGCCTGGCATAAACTTAAGGCGAGAGTTGTATAAGAGCACTTTCTCCCCTTTTTTGAATTCCTTTCTAAGGATTTGCTTGTCATGAAAGGACTTAGTCTTCTCTTTGTATATTCGGGAATTCTCATAGGCCTCTAATCGGAGTTCTTCTAATTCCTGAAGTTGCAATTTCCTTCTGACTCCGGATTGGTCTATGTCCAAGTTACAAGCCTTTACTGCCCAATAAGCCCGATGCTCTAGCTCCACTGGAAGATGACATGCCTTACCAAAGACAAGCCTATAGGGTGACATGCCTATAGGTGTCTTATAGGCAGTCCTGTAAGCCCATAAAGCATCATCTAGCCGCTTACTCTAATCTTTTCTGTCTGGTCTCACTGTTTTCTCCAAAATTTGTTTAATCTCACGATTGGAGACCTCGGCTTGGCCATTTGTCTGAGGATGATAAGGAGTTGAGACTTTATGAAAGACACCATATTTACTTAACAAGGTTTTCATGTGTCTATTGCAAAAGTGAGATCCTTGATCGCTAATGATTGCCCTGGGTATGCCGAACCTGCAAAAGATGTTTGATCTAACAAAATTCACAACAACATGAGAATCATTAGTTCTAGTGGGAATGGCCTCCACCCATTTGGAAACATAATCAACAGCCAATAAGATATAAACAAAGCCAAATGAGACAGGAAATGGACCCATGAAGTCAATTCCCCAAACATCAAAGATTTCACAAAACAATAAAGGTTGTTGGGGCATTTCGTTCCTACGGGTTATATTTCCTGCTCGTTGACATTGTTCACAAGATTTACAAAATTCATAGGCATCATGAAATAAGGTAGGCCAATACAAACCAGAATCTAATACCTTCCTTGCAGTCCTCTGGGGACCAAAATGACCTCCACAAGCATAGGAATGACAAAAGGAAAGTACAGAATGAAACTCATAATTAGGTACACATCTTCTAATTATTTGGTCACTACAAAACCTCCACAAATAAGGATCATCCCACACATAGTATTTAGCTTCACTCTTGAATTTATGCATCTGTGCACGTGCGAGATTTAAGGGCAACACATGTGCAACCAAATAATTTACAATGTCAGCATACCATGGAAACTCACCATGCAGCTGTAAAAGCTGCTCATCTGGGAATGAATCTTGAATAGGAAGAGAATCAGATGCTCTCTCTATTCTGCTCAAATGGTCAGCAACCACATTTTCTGCTTCACTCCTATCTCTAATCTCTAGGTCAAATTCTTGAAGAAGGAGCTTCCATCTAATTAACCTTGGTTTGGCATCGGGTTTCTTTAAGAGGAACTTGAGAGCTGCATGATCAGAGAAAATTACCACATGAGAACAAAGCAAGTATGATCTAAATTTATCTAATGCAAAAACAATTGCTAAAAGCTCTTTTTCTGTTGTGGTATAATTTGCTTGGGCAGAATCAAGTGTCCTCGAGGCATAATAGATGACATATGGAGCTTTATCAACTCTCTGGGCAAGGACTGCTCCCACGGCATAGTTAGACGCATCACACATCAGTTCAAATGGAAGCGTCCAGTCAGGTGACTGGATGATGGGAGTTGAAGTGAGAGCCTTCTTAATATGGTCAAATGCATCCTTGCATAATGAGTTGAAAATGAAGTCCACATCCTTTTGTAGCAAGCTGGATAATGGAAGGGCAATTTTGCTGAAGTCACGAATGAAGCGCCGGTAAAATCCTGCATGGCCAAGAAAAGAACGAACTTCTCGTACACTTGCAGGGTAAGGTAAAGCAGTAATAACATCAATCTTAGCTGGATCTACCTCTATGCCCTTTTTAGAAATTATATGCCCTAAAACTATACCTTGTTCTACCATGAAATGGCATTTTTCAAAATTTAAAACAAGGTTAGTTGTAGTGCACCGATGTAATACCTTAGATAAACTATCCAAGCATTCATCAAAGGAAGAACCATATATGGTGAAATCATCCATGAATACCTCCATATAGTTCTCTAAAAAATCAGAAAAGATACTCACCATGCAACGTTGGAATGTACCTGGAGCATTACAAAGACCGAATGGCATTCTCTTGTATGCAAAAGTGCCAAATGGGCACGTGAATGTGGTCTTCTCTTGGTCCTCTGGGGCTATATGTATATGAAAGTACCCAGTATATCCATCCAGAAAATAGTAGTGTGATTTTCCTGCTAAACGCTCCAACATCTGATCAATGAAGGGAAGAGGGTAATGGTCTTTACGGATGGCTTGATTAAGCTTTCTATAGTCAATACACACCCTCCAACTATTCTGAACTCAAGTGGGAATAAGTTCATTATGCTGGTTGGCTACCATTGTCACTCCTGATTTCTTTGGGACAACTTGCACTGGACTTACCCATTTACTATCTGAAATTGGATAGATTATACCAGCTTGTAGAAGCTTGGTTACTTCCTTTTTAACCACATCTAGAATCAATGGGTTAGTCGCCTTTGTGGCTGCCGTACTGGTTTAGCATCCTCCTCAATCAAAATCCTATGCATGCAAGTGGAAGGGCTAATGCTAGGTATATCTGCAAGTGTCCACCCAATTGCCCTCTTGTGCTGTTTCAAGATGTTCAACAATTTTTCTTCTTGATCAAGTTGAAGGTTCTTAGCTATAATGACTGGTAGCTGCTCATTCTCTTCTAAAAATGCATATTTGAGATGCTCAGGAAGAGGCTTAAGCTCTAGTATGGGTGGCTGCACTATGGAAGGGAGTAACTTTGCTACTGGTGCATCTGCTGCATAAACTCCTGCATATTCAACATTTTCTAACAATAGCATAGAACCATCAACTTCTTTAGAATCTGTGACAAAGTCATCATTTTCTAAGAATGCATTGATTTCAGAACAAGCAGAACAAACATCATCATTAACACAATTACAGCATAGGGAATCATCCAATAGAAACACATCAGGAAATTCAGAGGAGAAACTGTCGTAGACCTCATCGACCAATTCATCAAGAATATCAATGCAGAAAAGAGAATGATCTTCCATGGGGTGTCTCATTGCATCAAAGATATTAAAGTGCACAACATTATCGCCAAACTCCATGGAGAGGGTTCCTGCATGCACATCTATCTTGGTCTTGGCAGTCTTGAGAAAGGGTCTCCCAAGAATGATTGGAGTTTTATTGAATGATGACTCTCCTTCCATATCTAGAATGTAGAAATCTGCAGGAAAGACCAATTCATTAACTTGGACCAGTACATCCTCAATTACTCCAGCAGGGTAAGCATTGCTTCTGTTGGCCAATTGAATCACCACTCCTGTTTGTTGTAACGGGCCAATCCCAAGTGACCGAAATACTAAGTGGGGCATGACATTAATTGAAGCTCCAAGGTCCAGCATAGCATCTTCAAAATTACAGTTTCCAATGACGCAAGGTATAGTGAAAGTTCCAGGGTCTTTGCACTTCTATGGCATAGGTTGAATGAGGGCAGAAACATTTTGGCCCATACTAACTCTTTCATTTCGCTTCAGCTTCCTCTTGTGAGTACACAACTCCTTCAGAAACTTTGCATATTTTGGAATCTGCTTGATTGCCTCTAGCAGTGGAATGTTTATTTCCACTCTTCTGAATGTCTCCAGAAGTTCTTTTTCCTTCTCTGCCTCATCCAATTTTTTTGATTGCACTGCTCTCTGAGGAAAAGGCAGAGGCACAACATGGTTATTCTGTTGCTGCAATGTTGTTTCTGAAGTAGAACCTTGGCCAGAACTGCTAGGTTCAGAGACTGATTTTTTTGGTGCAGCATGTTTACTCTGATTGCTGTTAGAAGTTGGAACTGCTGCATCTGGAATTACTTTGCCACCTCTGAGCATAATAGCACTCACGTTCCCTTTTGGATTGGGTACGGTCTGTGAAGGAAGCTGGCCAGAACCTTGTGCTTGTAGCTGACTCATTGTTGATGTTAATTGTCCAATTTGAGTTTCTAGGTTCTAGATGGTAGATTCTGTCCTTTGTTGGAACTGAATGTTATTTGTTGCCATTTGCTTGACCAAATCTTCCAATGATGACTGAGATGAAGTGGCTTCTGGACTTTGCTGTTGCTGAAGAGATGGCTGTTGGTACTGTGGTTTATTTGGATGCTGGTAAATTGGTCTACTTGGCTGCATATTATGTGGAAACTGTTGCCTTACTGGTTGCTGATATTGCTGCTACTGTTGGTTTTGCTGCTGTGTGGAATTACCCCATTTAAAATTCGGATGGTCTCTCCAACCAGGGTTATATGTACTGGAGAAAGGGTCATGCCTTGGCTGCTGATTGGATTGGTAGTATTGTGGCCTGTTGGGAAACACATTAGTCGCTGCTGCTGCTGCTGCTTGGTTGGAAAGTACAGCAACATCTTCTTGAAGGGTAGGGCACACTTCAGTGGGATGGGAGGAACAAGGACAAATGCCACAAACTCGAATTGGCTGTTCTGGTTGTGCAGCTGGTCGTTGATGTTGACCCATTGCCAATTGCCTCACAAGGGAGGTCAACTCATCTAATCTGTGCTCCACACGATGCTGATCTGCATATGATACTTGGGCTTCATTGACTCCTCCTCTGGCAGTTGCCATTCTGGTACCAAACTGTTGAGAGTTGGCAGCCATGTTAGCTATGAGCTCCCTAGCTGCAGCAGGAGTTTTATTCACCAATGCTCCTCCACTGGCTGCATCTATCATATTTCTATCCATGGGAAACAATCCCTCATAGAAATACTGGATGAGTAATTGGTCACTGATCTGATGATGCGGATAGCTAGCACATAACTTTTTGAATCTCTCCCAGTACTCGTATAGTGTCTCTCCTGCCAATTGCCTAATACCAAAAATCTCCTTCCGAATGGAGGCAGTCCTAGAGGCAGGGAAGAACTTCTCCAAGAATGTTTGTTTCATGTCATTCCAGCAAGTGATGGAGCCTGATGGGAGGTAGTACAACCAGTCCTTGGCCACATCAGCTAATGAGAATGGGAATGCCCTGAGCTTGATGTGCTCTTCAGAGATGCCTTACGGTTTCATGGTTGAGCACACCACATGGAACTCCTTCAAATGCCTATGAGGGTCCTCACCTGTAAGACCATGAAATCTTGGCAACAAATGTATTAATCCAGACTTAAGCTCTAACTCAGGATATTGAATGCACAAAGGTTGATATGTTACATCTGGTGCAGCAAGTTCTTTAAGGGTTCTATTATTATTATTGTTAGCCATATCAACAATAGGATTAACAAGACTACTAACAGATATGTCAAACAATCTTCTCCTAGATCTCTGCAAGGTATGAAAGGTCCTATCAATCTCAGGATCAAGCTCACACAGTTCACCACTAGAGGACCTAGTCATGCACTAAACAAGATGCAATATACCAAGACATACCACACATGGAAACACACTAAAACACAAAAGAACAACTAAACATAACAAAATAGAACCAGTTAAGGTGTGATCAACACGGGATGCAAATTGGATTAAAAGGCAACACAAAAATAAAATGATAAATACTAAAAAATTCAAAAACAGGTGTAAACGTTCGAATTTGGCCAAGATAGGGTGGTGCTAATGTTAAAGCATCAGTTATGTGTAAAACAACATTTGGAATCAACCCACCAAATTTCAGATCAATCCGAGATAAAAAAATTTTGGAACAGTAAATTCAGCAAACACTATTCCGGCCAATTCTAAGGAAGAGAGAAAAACAAAAACAATAATGAAAAATATAGAGAAATAGGAATACAAACACATATAAATGATAACTATTTATACAAAAGACTTGAAATTATTAAGTAACATTCACAATCCCCGGCAACGGCGCCAAATTTTTGATGTAAATTTGTCGTGATCTACCAAAATTTTACCGAACCCCTATAAGGAATGCAATATAGGGTAACTCCGGATCGTCTCTCAAGGAATGCTAATGTTAAATGATAGTTTCAAGATCTAACCAGGGGGGGTTGGATTTTATCACAATCAATTAGATCACAAGTGAAAAATTGGACAAAGGTTATATTACCGAAAATGTAACCTCACTAGACATTCTTCAAGAATTTGTTCGGTTTATCCTAGACTAAAAATGATTAATCAAGTTGTTGGTTGATTTTAGTCATAATCAAAATCTCTGCATCATAACCTTCATCATTCAAAATTCGATCACAACATATATTACAAATCCATGCAATCACATATAACTTGTAATCTGTTGTTTATCTGAAAATCAAATATCAACCAATCTATTTCCTTTGTTCATGCAATAGAATAAAGATATATCAATCAAGATTCTATCTCATACATCAAACTTGAATGGATAACAGAAATCTCTATATATTCATACAAGATTCGAAATACTTCAGAAAACAAAGAAGATGATATAAACTTGATTACAATACAAACGGAATCTCAAAACCTAACCGAATTTAGAGGAAGTCCAGCTGGTTACAAACTTCTCTACTCTGCCATGGATGTCCAAGCTCTCCTCTAGAGGTTGAAGATGAAGATAGATGTGTGTATGAGAGTGGTAAGTGGTCTGAATTCCGAATTCCCCCCAATTAGACCAACGGAAGGGAATCTTAATCATTAAAACCGACCAGGACAACATGTGACAGCTCTGCTTTCGGCTGCATGTGTCCATCCAGCTTTGCACCACTAATTTCGGGACCCAGATTCCTCTGGCTGGCAAAGTGGTCTTCATATGAATTATTCCTCTGCGTCATAGGGTCCCAAGGCCACCGAAATCATGCCAAACGGACATTCCTAACTCAGCTTATAGCCATTTAAACCCCCAAAGGTCAGATTCTGTTTGTGCTGTCCATGTATTGGAGTCTTAGTGTAATTCGGCCTATTGGACCTCCGAATTGGATCTTGGGCTCTTCATGAAAGTTATGGAGATTTGTCTTAGCTTTCTTACAAGACCAAAATCAGAATTTTTGGTGGTCGCAAACTCCAAATATAACAGAAATACACAAACAGGTTCAAAAAGACAGAATTGCTGGAAAAAAATCTCAAAGACCAAAATAAAACTCAAATCATAAAGCCTAGCTTAAGTGATAGAAATAAGTGTAGGAGAGGATGAAAACACTATATTATGATGATCAAATAATATATAGAAATGATGTTTATCAGCGGTAATACAATTTTCTGGCTCCCCAACCCTACTAGAACCGCGGTAACTAACCCGGAGAATTGGACCTATTCAATTGAAGAGGATAGGGAGGGTGATGAGATTCCTCTAGAGGAGGAAGAGTTCCCCATGGAGCCCCTAATAGCTCTTCCACCCCCACCCCACTCTCATTTTACTGACACTGTAGGTCCCTTATCCACTCTCTAGGAGGATCTGAATTCCATCTCCTCCTGGCTCAGTCGCATCGAGGGTGAGCAACTATCTTAGAGAGCCACCCTGCATGCCATGCAAGACTCCATGCAAAGCATGTAGGGTATGATGCAGGCATGGTACACCTGGCACCTGAGTTAGAACCCACCTCCACCACCACCAGACGACCAGTGATTACGTAAATTCTTTCTCCCCTTTGCCTACTTTCTCTACTCATTATGACACCAAGGAAATTGTCTGATTTAAGCATGGGGGAGTGTACTTGATATTGTCTGAGCTTATGATATGCACTGGTCATGTTTATTTGCTGAGTTAGCTTCTCTTTGCATGTATATATTGTACATACTGCATTCCTTTTGTCTTGCATTCCACATAGTTACTATTTCCAAGATAGACTGGTGTAGTATAGGCTGATTTTAGCTCAGAAATATGTGATGCACAATAGAATATGAAATAGGTAGCTATTATTTTAGTCTCCCTTTTCTAGCATTAAACCTCTAATTTTTCATAAAATATCTCGCTATTGTGCTACAAATTGTATGCTTAGGCTGATTTTTCACACTACGAGAGTGTGAAGGTAGGGAGAGGTGAAAAATGAGGGTAAGTGAAACCCAAAAAAAATTTCACTCTGAGTACCTCCTTCAAGGCACCAAAAAGACCTTAGTATGAGTACCTAGATGCTGTTACCCTAGTGAGATGGAGCATAAAATGCACTCACAGCATATTTCTGTTATAAAAAAAAAGAGAAAGAAAGAAAGAGAAAAGAAAAGAAGACAAGAGAAGATGTGAAATAAAAGAAATTAAGAAAAATAGAAATAAGGGTAAGGCAACATAAGGAGATCTAAAGGATGAGGTAGCCTACTTGAGTGTTTGAAAATCAGTCTGATGCATATAACCACTGGTCACAATAGAAAAATGTATATAGTAGAAGAATTTCTGGTTTGGTCTTAGAAGAATAGAGACTATTTGATTATGATCTATTCATATATCTATTGTGTGCACATGGATTGAGTGAAAAGTTATCTATATTGCATTATTCTATCTTGTGGAATCTGATTGCATCCTTCTCCCATTTCCTTCTGTTATGGCATGTCATTTGCTTGAGGACAAGCAAAAGTTTAAGCAGGGGGGAGTTGATAAAGGGGAATTTTGAGTGCTTATAGGTCATATTTTGTCCCCTAATTCATAGGAACTTGTGGGTATTTTTATGCTTTTGGCTATACTTTGTTCTGGGTACTGCTGTAGTTCATTTTGTGATTGAAGGAGAGCAAAAGAAGCCAAGAAGCAAGGAAAAGCAGTTATGGAATGACCCTAAAAGACCTAGGATATGCTGAGGAGGAAGCAAGGAGGCTGCACGTCAAAAATCATGAAGAAAGGAGCACCACAGCATGCAGCACGGCTTGGCCGTGCTTGGTGGCCTGCAACACGGCCAGGTCGTGTTCTATGTAGATGATGCAGCACTTCCCCTTTTTCCCGACCGAAGCACGGCCAAGCCGTGTCCTGAAACACGGCCCCGCTTCGAGGACCATAAAGAGCGTTAAATTTAGGGTTTTGGCCGCCCAAACTGATATATATGCTTACGGATGCGCAGCTGAAAAGGGGGAACCGTAAGAGACATTGGAGAAACACTTTCTAGCCTTAGGAAACATACTTAGAATAGGTTTTTACATAGTTCTTAGAGGGAATAGATGTTCTAGAGTTGATTTTACTGCTTTGAAGTTGTAATTTAGCTACATTCATCTACACATCAGGTTCTATCTTTCTACTTCTACTTCTTCTTACTTCTAATTTGTATTGAACTACTATGAATTACTCAATGAATGTGAATTTGATTCCCGTTTTTATTATGTGTGAGTAGATTCTATCTAGGGTTTTGGTAAACCCAATTGTGATACAATGATACTATGCCTATGATATGAATTATAGAACCCTAATTGTATTTGGGACTAGATTGATTTGGATTGTCTATTGTATGCTTGAATTAGTTGATAGAATGCCTGATCACCAATCTATCACGTATAAGGTATTTAATCGATGAACTGAAAGGTGAAGATTAAAATCGGAATCCAATAGTTAATTAGGGTTGTCTTAATCACGAAAATAGTTTAAGATACCCCAAGCTTGAATCAATTAATGGGAACGAGAAAACCGATTAGTTGCATTCTATGGTTGGCATAAAGCTTAATGGACCTAGGTTGAGCTAAGAACCATGAAAGTAGGTAATTTGATTAACCTAGGTATGATTGGTAATGCTTGAAAGAGATTGCTAATTAATTTAGGCTAAACCACCCCCAAATAATCTAGACAATTGCAATTAGGGGTAAATATCAGTTGTTGAGTATCACAAGCATGGTGAACCCTAACCCTAGGCTTAGCTTAATTGGTTACTTTAACTTGTTTAATTGCGATATTTGCCCATCGAATTATATCAATTTAGATAGCACTTTTTGTGAGATTCTGGTAATTGGTATTGTTCTCTGTGGGACACGACCCGTACTTGCCAAATTAGCTACAGCTACGCCGTGCACTTGCGGTATTTAGTAAAACACACGTAACAATGTTACATAGTTGATGTTTTTTCGAGACAAGGAAGAGACATTTGATACTCTACAAGCTCAAAGCGCTTGGTCTTAAATGAATCTCGATGAGATATGATATACTCTTTTTTATACAAGTTTAAAACTATTTAAACTTGCTTTTCATATTATTCATAATTGTTTTCTATTGTTTATTTAATAGCTGAATGGTGGATGCTATATAGTTCATGCATGTGCTCCTATGTGTAACAACTAAAGTTCTTAGCCAAACTACTTTAGCATCAAATTATGATAGCAACTAGAAAATATTTACTTATATCCATACAAAGACAAAGAATATACTGAAGTATAAGAAATTACAAAAACTTGTCTTCACATTTTACAATATGGAGTTGGAAATGAGACATACTATAAGGAGAATCAAGAATACATTGCAAATAGTTTAAATCCTATCAATCTTAACTACATTTTCGAAGATGATCCGTTGTCTCCATGGATTAAGGAGAGAGAACGCCTTTTGTTGGATAGATTTCAAAATTTAGAATGGCTACCAAGAATTGATTTAATGAGAAAGTAAGGATTGGTGGGGATAATGATGATTTTGGTTCTGCTAAAGGACATAATCATAGTGGTTATGCTGGTTGAGTCCACCAAGCAACAATAGTGGTGGTGATGATGTAGAAATTAATGGAAGTGATTATAAGATAGATGAAAGTAGGCAAAATGTTCCATATTAAGAGATACCATATTCTAGATGAAATCAGGACTTCGTTATTGATATGACATCTTACAGAATAAATGAGGGTCCTTTTAATAAGCAAGGAGATAGCAAAAAATGTGGATCCCAAAGAAGGGGCAGAAGGCAACAAAATGATATACTATCTAGAAGATTCTTCCTCTACTAGTATTTTGCAAAAGTTTTAGTGACTTTGGTATTAGTGAGTTATCTCAATATAGTCAATACTATTATCCACCATTTTATCAAAAACTATCTTATATTTCACATTATCATTATCCAACCACTGAAGCCTCACCATGTTATCAACCTTCAATAAATTAATTATTAGGATTGATCCTTATTGAGACCAAATCTTACAAATAGTAAATGGATAAAACATGTTAAAGATTTTTTTGTATGTTTTTGGACTAGGAGAAGACACGGTTCACTACAAGAAAATAGGCTTTTAGTGATGATTAAAGTCTCCATAGAAAGCCTTAAAGTTGTCATTGAAGACTTTCAAAGGGGACTTTTAGTCACCTCCATGACATTGGCGATAATCGACTTTTAGTGGTGATCAATTTCTCCACCTAAAATAATAAAAGTTGCCATGAAAAGCATAAAGTCGCTATCAAATGTCCACTTTCTGTGGCAATTTTTGCGGCCACTAAATCCCTTTTCGATAATGACTTTGTATGGTAGCCATCAAAACTCTAAATTATGCACCGCTGTTATTTAACCACTTTTGATGGAGACTTTGATTAGTCACCCTGAAAGTCCATTTCAATGGTCAATTTTGTTGCCACTAAATGTTTACTGTGTAATTTTTTTCTTTATATTAATTTCTTTATTATTAAAATTTGTAGATATTGCTAAAAACATAATAATCAAAAAAATAAAAAATATAATTGATAAATTAGTTATTTTGCTAAAATCATAATAAAAAAAATAATGTCATTATTTAAACTTATATTTAACTAAAATTAGTTCAAACAAAAAATTCCATATAATGTAACACCAAAGGCCAAAGACAAATAAAAGACTTTTGTTTGATCACTTACTCACAAATCAGATTGAAGCCTCATACAAACTAGAAAGATAATAACTCTTAAGTAAACAACCTCTTCCATCTTTCTTATGAACATCTTTATTTTGTATAAACATGGTAGCTGAAAATGCCAAGTCTTTAGCTGGTTAGTGAGGAACAGGACCTCTAAACTCAGTGTACCTACAAGCATAATGAAAGAATGTAGGAAATGAACAATTAGGTGTGTTTTCTAGTTTTTGTGTTTTTTATTCTCAAAAAAAGTCAAAAAGTTAACATCGAGATTAAATAATTAAGGTCACGTCTTAAAAATAAATGTATATATGTCTTGAAGACGCATATTTTGTAGTAGTAATTGTGGAATAATTAGGATGCTTCATGTCTAGTAAACCACGCTTCATAGTTCAAATGATGCATAGGATGATATCATGACCAAATTTGGGAGACATGAAAAGTAATATAGTCCAATGGAATACAAGAGTGAGGCACCACAAAATATACAGGCCTAATATCATCATAATGAATATCCACAAAAAAGAACATAAAATACTTCAGTGAATGGTACAAAATCATAGATTATTCATGGAAGGCAATTAATTCTTTACTTTACATAATAATCATCATTATAAATTGCTAACAAACACTTTAAAGAAACATATCATATTTACTGTAAACAAATTCATACTACAACATCAATGCAATATAAAAGTACGCATGTGAAAATTAGAACTCGAAATACTGAATGGTGGAAAACCAAGAAATAATTAAGTTCAGGTGATCTAGTAGTAATAACTACTAAAACTAGCAAGACTGCACGCCCATTATGATTATGACTGGCAGAAGCTGAAGTAGAACCACTAACAAAATTAAATCTTCAAATAATTAATAGAAAGCAAAGTGCAACTGCTTCAAAATTTTTCATTGCAACATAGTAAAATTAAAATTTATTATCTTTAGGTGCGCTTTTGGAAGGACTAGCATATGTCATCAAATATCGATTCTTATAGCAGCTTCAAATGTTTACATGGGTAGCTAGACTTCCATCAGCTTACCCAAACAATAGTGTACAACATACAAACACAATGATAAAATCATTAGTCCTGTATACCTCCTAACGATTTACGTACTCAAATAAACACAAACACACCAATGGCCATTAATGTTGAATTCCCAAAATTCTAGTAATAGCCACCATGTAATAGTAAAAAGACAATAACTACCTTACGACAATAAATGCACATTGGAACCAACTAAAACAGAAGAGTATACAGTTAGAAGTTTGTTTTTTTACAAGATTGTTAGGCTAAATACTTCAAGTGATGCATTGATAAATAGATAAAATATTTACAAATATTGTATATATGAAATATTAAATTCCATAAACTCAATTCATCCTCATAAGCAAAGCATTTGGGTATATAATGTCTTTCATATGAACAACTAATCAACCTTAGGAAATTGTGACATGTGAAAGCATTCGAGAGTAGAAGTTCAACCCAGACTCAAAACTAGGTTTGGGTAGAAGTTTTCAAAACAAGTCCAACCTGCTTGAATTATTACATGGATAAATATTATGTTCAAGATGGCTTGGCAGGCCTAGCAAGAATTTAAAACTAGATTAGCTTCATCTACTTCTATGAGAAAATTATGTAGGAAGTTATAAACTAATAAGAATGGGACTACTCTCTAATAACAATCTCCTAAGCCATCCTCAACAATTATTAGTACCCCTCCAAAGTATATATTTTTCTCAAGGTCACCAGTTAACAACCAAGGGAAATCAATTTTGGTCTAAAAAATATCCATATCAATATTCAAGTGCATTTAAATGAAATAAATCATGTTATGACTTCAAGTCTTAGGCTAATTATCCTTATTATATGGTCCATATCAGCTCATGTTGCATAATGCTTAACTACTTAATGATGTTTTCCCCACGATTTCAAGTGACTTCATGAAAAAGTAGGCACTTGCACCAGAGAAAGTATAATTGCCACATTTTTAGGGATAAGAGAAAGGCCTATCATCCCTCCAAGCAACTTATTAGGCATATACTTGCACACAAAGTAATCAAAGCATCAAAAACAACTAATCCTTTTCCTACTAGGTGGGATCAACTACATGAATTAAACGACGCCACAGTGACCTAGTATAAGTAAGATCAATAAAGAGATTATGAATTGTTAAATCCTTTTTAAGAGTTTCACCTATTATTTTCTTTAACTTTCTTCTTCCTCTAACAATCAGGCTGCTCTCCATCTAATCTACTTTTCTCAATAGGGCTTTCGCCAGTCTCCTCAACCCTTGGCCTAACCACTTTAAGCGAGATTTCATCATCTTCTCCATAATAGGTGCTATCCCAAATTTTTCTCTAATGCACTCTTTCTTAACCATATCTTTTCTAATGTGTCCATATATCCAAGTAACATTCTCTTATTTGATACATTGAGTTCATCTTCATGTTGTCTTTTAACCATCCAATATTCAGTACTATACAATATTGCATGTTTTATAACTATACGGTAGAATTTTCCTTTAACTTAGCACTTTTCTATCACAAATGACACTCGAAGCCTTCCTCCATTTCATCTATCACACTTGAATCCTATGGTTTACGTCTTCTTTTACTTTTCCATCATTTTGTATAATGGACCCAAGATATTTAAAACTTGTGTTTTGTTTTATAAGATAATCTCCTAAGTTTTACCTCTAAATTCATATTTGTTTGCCTTTTACTAAAATTACATTCTATATATTCTATTTTATTTCTGCTTATATGAAAATCATGTGTTTCCAAAGCTTGTCTCTACAACTCTAACTTCATATTTATTTTCCTTTTTGATTCACCAACTAGGACTATATCATCTGTAAGAATCATACATAGAATCCCCAATGTTGGATATGTTTAGTAACTGCATCCAAAATCAAGTTAAAACGATATGGATTTAGAGATGAATCTTGATGTAGTCCTGTAGTTATGGAAAAATCCTTTGTGTCCCTATTTTTTATTCTCATGTAAGTCATGATCCTATTGTACATATCTTTAATTACTCGAATATAAGCAATACATACTCTTTTGTTCTCTAAAGCCTTCTATAAAATCTCTCTCAGTACTCTATCATACGCCCTTTTAAATTGATGAAAACTATATGTAAATCTTTTTTATTCTTTTGATATCTCTCCATCCATCTCTACAGTAAGTAAATTGTTTCCATGGTTGACCTTCCTGAAATGAAACCAAATTGATTTTCTGTGACTTGACTCTTTTGTCTTAATCTCTTCTCAATGGCCTTCTCCCATAACTTCATAGTATGACTTATGAGCTTAAACTTCATATAGTTGGCACAATTCAATATGTACCTTTTATTTTTATAGATAGGGATTAAAGTACTCCTCTTCTATTCATTTGGTATTTTCTTAGATCTCATTAAACAACTTAGTGAGCCAAATTATACATTTTTTACCTAGACTTTTTCACACCTCAATAGATATATTATCAAATCCTACTACTTTGCCATTATCCCTTCTCTTCAAATCTTTTTCTACTTCAAACTCCTGAATTCTGCGATAAAAGGTATAATTTTAGTCCCCCTCTGCAATATTTAATCTATTAGAGTGATAAGAAAACTCATGTCCTTCTTAAAAAAACCCTTGAAGTGTAACTCTATCATCGTGCTTAGATATCTTGCTCTTTTACCAAGACATTACCCTCTTAATCTTTAATATATTTCACTTGGTCTAGATCTCTTGTCTTTCTTTCCCTACCCATCGTAAGTTTGAAAAATTTTCTTTTACCATCTTTAGTTCCTAAAGATTGGTATAGCCCTTCAAAAGCTCTAGTTGTTACTTCACTCACAACCTTCTTAGCATCTTTCTTAACAAATTTATATTTTTTCCAATCTTCATTATCTTTACATAAGTGCCACGGTTTATAACACTCCTTTTAACCTTAATCCTATCTTGCACCTTTGTATTCGACCACTCAGATTCTTTACCCTTTGGTCCAATGCCTCTTGATTCTCTAAGTGTCTGTTTTATTATTTTCCTAATCTCTTTTGCCACTTCATACCATATATTGTTAGCACTTCCTTGTACTTCCCAAAACCCCTCTTCCCACACCTTTCTTTGAGAGCTCCTTTGTTGCTCATCCTTCAAATTCCATCACCTAATTCTCAATTTTTTTTTCTAATTCTTTCTTTTTACTCTTCTCTTAACTTGTACATCCATAACTAAAACTCTATGTTGGATAGCTAAGCTCTCTCCAGGTATAACTTTGCAATCTATGCAATACTTTCTATCTTATTTCCTTATCAAGAAGAAATATATTTGAGATCTTGCTATCCCATTCTTGGATGTGATAAGATGTTCTACTCAATTCCTACAACAAGTGTTTGCTATTGTAAAATTAAAGGCTAAAGAAAAATCCAAGATAGTTTTACCCTCTTCATTTTCTTCCCCTAACTTATATCCACTATGTATACCTTCATATCCTTTAGATTCCCCTTCTAGGAAATGTTTTTCTCCCAAAGGTATTTCTTGAACCAAACCTTCTAGATCCTCACAAAAATTTATTTTGTGATGCTCCTCTAATCCTACTTGTGGTGCATATACATTAATCATGTTAAAAGTGTCATGCTCCACTACAAGCTTTAGAGCTATGATCTTATCTCCTAATCTTTTTACATCTACCATGTTGTTCATCCACTTCTTCTCGACTATTATGCCTACCCCATTACTAGTTCTTATCTTACTAGTGTACCAAAATTTAAAACTCGAAGTATCTAATTCCTTTTTTTTCTCCTACCCACTTAGTTTCTTGTAGGCACATGATGTTTATCCTTCTTTTAATCATGGTGTCAATTATTTCCATTGATTTTCCTATAAGTGTGCCTACATTCCTAGTTCTAAAATAGATCATACACTCATAAACTAACTTCTTTACCCATACTCGTTCAATAAAGTGTGGGAACCTTTGCATATTTTTCATTGCACTTGAGCGTTGAAGCAGCATCTTCTGTTCTTTTGACATTGTACTTGAGCTATATAGTGTACTGCTTCTGGGCAACGACCTAGTCATAACACTATCGTTTTGTTAATCCATACTCATGTAGTTTTGAAAAAATTTTATGTTAGTTTTCGTAAGCCAAATACAACCCTTTTCTTTGTGTAATGATTTTAAATGGTACTCAATTTGTAAAGTGAAGGAAAAGTGAGCCCAACTCCAGCATGAGAGAAGCAAAATAGTGTCACCAAAACTTCAGTTTCCTATATGTAATATATTATTAAAGTAGGCTCTAGGCTTCTAGTTCTATAACTTGATAGAAAAGAAAATTTGACACTTATAAATATATAAAATAACAGCACTTGATAGTCATAGGCAACAATAGACAAGACAATTCCTAGTATGATGTATGCATATAATAAGTAGTCCTTAGTTCTAAGTTATGCTGGTCAACTATTTAGTCAGGAAAATACGGTGCTTCCTAGAATCTTTGAACCTAGAAAGCATGGATATATTAGTTCTAAATGCACTTCTTGTTCACCAGCCTAAAAGTTCATACATTAAAAATCTATATAAGAGTATTTTAAGATTTGAAACACAAAATAATAGCCTCAAAAAAAATATTTATTAGAATTTAGAAATCGCTTATTACATTGCATGTCAACATTGATGAATAAAAGGAAACCAAGAAAAGAAAAGAATGCAAGTTGAGAAAACTATCCAATATGATGTAGTTCCAGTGTTCATTTGACATTGCTTCCTCAATGGTTGCAAGAACCGGAAGAAGTAAAGATAAAAAGACATTCTTAACTTTTTGATCCAACCATTGTTTTGAAATGCAAAATCATTGAGATTCAAGTAGCCTTATAAAGAGAGAAAGAAAGAAAGACATATAAATGATCAAACTTTACCCACTAAAATGTCATTCTCGATTAAAATAGCAATTAGGTGAGGGAAAAACCAAATACTAGTAACAACAAGTTTATCATCAAAGAAGAAACTTCTAGTGAATTTGATGGTTGATTTTCTATCAGTGAGCATGAGAGAGAAAAAGATAGAGAAGGTTACCTAAGAAGGCGACATTGGAAAATGCCAAAAAAAGCTTTGTGCCCATGATGGATTATAGAGATGGGGAATGGGGAAATGAACAGTGTATTCTAGCAACCTACTGCCTAGACCCTCTAAAGGGGAAATGAACAAACAGGTGCCAAAAGGGGAAACTTTTTAGTTTTAGGTTTTTTTTTCTTTTATTTGCATTAGGTGGAGGCCCCTAAAGGTTGTCACTAAAAAAATACAATTCAATGGTGACTACTTTGAGTCACCACTTCTCAGAATCATTAAAAAGGTACTTTTTAAAGTCGTCACTGAAAGTATATATTTCAAAATCTCACAAAAGTTTTCTTTTAGTGGCAATAACTTTGGGTCACCACTTAATGAGATTTTTTTTGGTCGTCGCTAAAAAGTAGTAAATAAAAACTCTTTTTCTTGTAGTGAGCGATGATCAAAATGAAATTATCCTATGTGTATATAATTATATAAGCAGAATTGTACACTACATTTGTCTTAGTAGTAATTGATGACTTATTGATTATTTAAATAGTTTTTTAGATTTTGTATATGTAATGCCCCCAATTTACAGACACATGAAACAAATATTTTTTTTCCCGCAATCAGATATCTACCATAACATGCATAGCACTATTCTTTGTCGTAGAAAAAGATACATATCGGTTCTCTCATGTATACACAATATACAGACCAAGTTATAAAGGTCAAAGTAACAACAGAAACAGGGATCTTGCCTATAGCGTTCAGAGCACACTCTAGAATAAAAACACAGTATAATTCCAAAAAACTATGAGCCTTGGAAGCAATGTAGACTCACCTAGAGAATATGTCATCTAACTTATCACCTATCTGCAGAATCAGACTATGTATTCTTATTTGAAAAATGTGGAAATATCATGTAGTAAGTTTGACAACTCAGTTAGCAGATAATACTTCTTATGACCTCTTAGGTCAACATATGGATGTACTAATATTTTAAAATTTGTTACATAGAAAATATAGTTCTGAAGTACATCCATATGGGACTCGCATTTCAAATATTTTCAAAACAAAAGATATTCAGATATCCAAAACCATATACTGTACTGTATGATCATTAAACAAAAGTTGTTATGCATCAAAATTTTTCACATAAAAATATTAGGAGGAACCTATATCAGAATCATTAAATATTCTCTAGCACACAACAAGAGATGATGTTATGTTCAGCTGTATAAGTTATTGTAAAATATTAAGCTTTTGAGATAAAGTCATAAGTTTTATTGATGCATAATTAACATACTATATATGCACTAAAAATTCACTCTTTTTACATAATGCTCAAGCATGTTATAGTTTTCAATTCACTCATTTGCTATATGCATAGTGACCAATCGACTACAGTCGCAATAAGTGATCAGAGAATGTGAATTCATTACCCATCTGCCTTCTCACATTACCACTATCACCCGGTTGGAGCGGCCCTCCCTTGGCTCACTCAGGCTAATAGGGCATCGCCTACTCGGTACTGTCTCAAGCCATACAATTTGTCGATATTCATCCACATACACACACACACACACACACACACACACACACACACACATATATATATATATGCATATTCATCAAATGCAATGTATAATTATCAAGCAACTCGCCATGAGCTTTACGTTTGCTATTTAATCATAATTAGTAACTTTATAGCTTACAGATCAATGCCTCGTGCACATAATATTCACTTTATCGAATAATGATAAATACATTTAGAATCACATATTGAATGAGTTTCAAAATTTATTTGTAAAATCATACTCTTCTTTAACTATGTGTCAGTTCGTAAACAAAACAGATATTTTAACACAGTTCAAAAACTTATGATAGCATAAATAATTTGTAAACAAAATCAATTATAAATTTTAAGTTTAAGAAGAGCATGGGGTAAGTCATAGAAAGAATTATCTACTCACAAGGTCAGGACTCCAGGTTGGACAGCCCCAATTGTATTTTTCCAAGTCAAATTTGATCAAATGGACCTAAAAAATGAGTTTTGAGGGTCCAAAAACCTAAGAAATGACTCCAAAATCGCAAAATTTAGCCTCCAGACGCTTAGTCAACACTAGTCAACTGATGGGTATTAATCATAGTAGAAATTACTATTCACCGCTAGAAATCACTATTTATGCTGGGCAGATTTACTATTTATGACGAATAAAAAATTGTTAGATGGATGAAAAATTTCATATCCTAAGGTTTATCTATCTCCTGAATCCATCTACGTCATCAGATTTTCAATTTGAGAACTCTAAATAGGTGTTTTAGAGTTTACCTTTTTCTAAGATTTTCTACTTTTGATCTATCGTGATTGTGCGGCAAATTTAAAAAATCATTCGGCCAATATTGTAGTACTCTTCGTCTTGAATCCAGTGGTACCCTTAGTTTTAAAATCAGATGCTCAAAATTACTCTAGATTTAAAGATAAAAAATTGAGGAGATGGGTGAATAGTAATATTTCAATAAACCTACTGAAGATTTTTAAAAATATGATGGAGGGACCAAATAGAAATTTGTTAACCGTTGGAGCAAGTCTTTGCAAATTTCATTATTTACACTTTGACCCCTAAACTTTTAGGAAATTACATTTTGACTCTAAAAATATTAATAAATTTTCATTTTCATTCTTAAAACATTTCAATTATATCCTTACTCCTTTATTTCTTTTATTAATCCATATATAAATGAGAATTATTAATTTTTTAGGGATGTCACATTCTTCCCCCCTTAGGAATTATGTCTCCGAATTTCAAACCATCCTATCACAAGTAGAAAATGAAACTAAAACATAAATTACAGTTATTATTCTCACTACTCAAGCTACTGGGGATATCTCTTTTGTATATTATCTTTACTTCCTAAGAAGTCTCTTCACTTGAGTGATTTTTCCATATAACCTTAACCATAGAGATTTCCTTCAACCATAAGTTGTTCACTTTTTGATCAACAATAGGCATTGATTTTTTTCCTCATAATTAAGCCAAATTTTTCTCTAATTGAATTTCTTGAAATTAGATATCATGAGAAGAATCTGATAGATATTTCTTTAACATTGATACAAGAAACAACGTATCAACCATCACTTAATCCTAATGGCAAGGCTAAGCAATATACTACTATGTCCAATTTGTTCAAGATTCCAAAAGAGTCTATATACTAGAGCTTAACTTTTCCTTCTTCCAAACCTCATTACATCTTCCATGGGTGATTCCTTCAAAAATATTTGGTCACCAGTTGATAATTTCTAGTTCTTAATTTTCATGGTCCTTATATATTTTTGGCATGTATTAAGTTGCTTGTATTCTTTTTCTAATCAATTTCACTTTATCAATGACATCTTACAATAAGTCTTACCCCACTAAATCATTTAATAGAAAGTTAGTAACATCTCTTACATAAGGTTTTAAGTCATCCAATATCACTTTATTATAGGCAAATTTTGCTAAAAGATCTCTCACCAAACTCGAAGACATATGCTTGAAGCATGCTCTCCAAACTAACATCATCAATTTAGATTAGTCATAATCTATCTAATGTATGTTATTCCAAATTAGATTTCAAAAGCTTAACTTTACTCAACTTAATCACCTATTAGAAGACCTATGATGTTTCATGTAAAATCTCAAATGGTGCCATTTGTATATTGGCTTGATTATTACTGATATAAGCAAATTCAACTAAGGATAAATAACTTCTCCCAACTTTCACCAAAACTATATAAAGATACATGAAGCATAACTTTGTAAATACATCATTTAGATTTACTATAAGCTATAATATAATCTAACTAAAATTCTAAGGCTTTCTGAATAACTCTCCTCAAATAATATATTCAATTCTTACTTATTGATACACTAAACAACAACAAAAAAGTATCATTTGTATCTTCTTTTTACCATTATACTAGTACAATTATTTTATATCTTAGTATATCCTTATTGCCTTTGGATTATCATATTCACAATCTATGGCTTCTTTTGAAATCTCCTTTCTCAACAATTATTCACACGTGAATTTCCAATCTCAACATAATTTACATCCTAGATACTAAACTCAACTTAACATGGTATAAATCTTTAACACAAATAACTTGATCGCTTTACATTATTTTCGAACATGGTTCTCAAAATATTCTCCTTTCCCTACTCAACTACATTAGGTAAACTTGGGTATTCTTCATACCTTAGTACTCAATTAGTATATACTGTAAACTCATTATTCTTTCTAATTTGCACATGGTCTACCAACTTACGTAGTTATACATACTTGATATAATTTTTTTTCCAAGTACGTTCTTTGTTAGATAAATCCTTTTAAAATCTCCATTAATTTTAACCTACTAACCACTTGGACACCATAATAATTGAGTTTCAAAGAAAATAAATTAACCTTCCTTATAATAAGGAAAAAGAACCTTACATTTAGTACCAAACATTAATGAGGGACGATACAGTAGAAAAAGTGGAATACATAATAGAACATGGTGCCAAAATAGGAAGTCAAAAATTTGGACAAAGTATTGAAAGAAAATTAAAATCGGTGGTCGTAATTCTTGAAAAACTATAAACAAAATCTAGCTGCTATATTCGGCAAGAATCGGTGGCTGCAAGTTTTGAATATATGTGCCAAAATTTAATTCAAAGTTACTGTTATTCTGTGGAAGAATATCACATGGACAAGAAGCATTTATGAGCTTATAAAAGTTTGTAAAAAACAAAGGGCACGTAGTTAACTGGTAGGATACAGTTGGTTGATTCACAATAGATATAATCAATCAACTGTAAAATAAATCAATCTAAATTAAAAATTCTCAAAATAACTGATTGACTTAATTATATTGATAGTCAACTAGCAAGAACATTGAGAATACAAAATTAATCATTTGATTATCCCTCTTCAACAACTAACTGATTTGCATTTTTACTACTTTTTTTACAATAATGCCTATCCCTTACAACTTCCCTACACGAATCAAGACATCAATGCTTCATCAAGAACAACAAGGAAAAGAAAAGAAATCTGGTAATATCTTAATCTTATTCTCTTTATGTGATTAATATGAGCCATAATCACAACTACTATACATATACATGCGTGCCATCATTTTTGAAATTTACTTTCAGTTTAGCTTATATCCACCGACCTTTCATGTAACTATTCTAATTATGTTGCTGGCCTATTCATATAGCTATTGTAAGTATGCCCATTTCTGAGTTTTATAAATGTACGCATTAGTATCTTTACTTGCATACTCAAAGTTAGGGTGAATGCAATTATGGAGGGAACTGTATTTAGTCAGTTTCGAAATATTTGTGTTTTTTGTAGTTCCAATCTTGGAAAAGATGGAGAGTATGTGAAAGCAGCACAAAATCTGGATATAGTGCTGACCAAGAGAAAAATTCATTTAGTCTATGGTGGAGGTAACCGTGGGTTAATGGGTTGTATGTCTACAACTGCACATATAGGAGAATATCAAGTTCTAGGTATTATTCCCATAGCTCTAACTGCATCCAATATCATAAGAAAGACAATTAGGGAAGAATTTAAAGTAGCTTTCATGCATGAGCACATGGCTAGAATGATGAGCAATGCTGATGTCTTCATTGCTTTACCAGGAGATTTTGGTACTTTAGAAGAGATTTTTCAAATAGTCTCTTGGGCATGACTGAATATACATCATAAACCGATAGGTTTGTTAAATATTAACCATTTCTTTAATGGTTTGTTGTCTTTTCTTGATCAAGTTATGGAACAAAGGTTTATCTCACACTCAGTACGACGAATTGTCATCTCGGCTTCAAATGCTGAGGAGTTGATTGATGCTTTACAGGCATTTGTTCATGTACTTGATCTAACTATGGCTCAAATAGATTAGATGTCAGACAATTGTAGGAAGCGTAAATTGGATTTGGATCTTCATCTTTAACTAGAGTAGAACATAGCTATTGTTATACAACTTTTACTTTCTTAGAGTCTACTTGGATACCATTCTTGCCAACTATCCTCCCTTAAAGTTTGTAAAATTATCTTCAAATGTTGCTTATGATCCTCTAAACTCTTGGAACATATTAATATATTGTTAATCAATATATTTACAATTTGATCTAAGAATGGATTAATTATTGTATCCATAAAGTTCATAAATGCAGCTGGGGCATTTTTCAAACTAAATGACATCACTAAGAACATAGTTCTCATATCGAGTCCTAAAAGCAATTTTTTTTTGTAATATCCTCTTCCTTTATCCTCAATTGATGATACCCAAATCTC
The DNA here is from genome assembly GCA_037074535.1 of Gleditsia sinensis. Classification (NCBI taxonomy): domain Eukaryota; kingdom Viridiplantae; phylum Streptophyta; class Magnoliopsida; order Fabales; family Fabaceae; genus Gleditsia; species Gleditsia sinensis. Next base: position 26,085,810 of record CM073471.1, read on the forward strand.
AAATTAGTTTTTGAAAAATATTGAGCACCCTATAGCTAATCAAACAAATAATCTATACGAGATATTGAGTATTTATTACAAATTACCACCTTATTCAGCTGTTTATAATTTATGCATAATCGCAGTGATCTATCTTTCTTTTTCACAAATATAACAAGAACTCCCCAAGGAGAAGTATTATAGTGTATAAATCCCTTGTCTAACAAATCTTGTAATTAATTCTTCTTCTTTTTAGTTCCTTAAGTTCAATGGGTGCTATTCTATATGGGAATATAGACACTGATTAGGTTCCAGGAAGTAAATCAATACCAAACTCAATTTTTCATTCCAGAGGTAACCTTGGCAATTTCTCAGGAAACACATAAGTGAACTCTTTAACCATTAGAACCTGCCCTACATTGAGGTACTTATATGAAGATCTTTGACCACTACTAAATACTCTTAGCATCCTTTTTCTAATAGCTTATGAGTTGTTAAAGTAGAGATTAAATTATTTGGTACTTCACTACAATCACCACGTATCATGAAAGGAAGTAAATCAATACCAAACTCAATTTTTCATTCCAGAGGTAACCTTGGCAATTTCTCAGGAAACACATCAATGAACTTTTTAACCATTAGCACCTGCCCTACATTGAGGTACTTATATCAACATCTTTGACCATCTCCGAGAATATTGAATTTAATTACCTTAAGATGACATTCTAAAATGGCATGGCATGATACCAACCAATCCATTCTCAGTATCACATCAAAGTCTACCATATCTAGACAATGGGATAAAACGGGATATAATATTCAGACACTGTCATATTTGGTATCTGCCTAAATTCATTAAATTCTCTAGGACACCTATCCCTTTTGTAATAGCTGTAAATTTAATAAAGTCCAAAGTAAAGAAAATTTTGAATAATAGAGAGAATTTTGAAAATGAAAATAAAAACCAGTGGAAATAAATTTAATTATTACATGGATTAAAGAATTACAAAAGGAATATGAGAATTTATGTTTTGGCACGTAATTTTTATTTTTAAATGATATTAGTTTGTTATAAGAAAATATATTTTTATTTGTTTGAAAATGATTATGTTTTGCAAAAAGTATGTATACTTTTAATTAAAATAAGTATTGTTTTGCTTAAAATAATTATATTGGCTTCTAATGAATTTTTGTTGTATTTTTAGAAATATTCTTTCTTTTACTATGAATAAAGATATTCATTTCGAGATTTATTTCATGACGATTTTTATCAAGAAAAATTATGATTTAAGAGTTTAACTAAAGATTTATGAGAATGGAAATTTTTAGAAATTTTTGAGATATTTTATGGTGTAATACGAAATTTATATGAATTTATATAAAAGAAAATATAATTATTAATTATTTAATAATTATTATTATATTAAAAAAAAGAAATGATAAAACGAAATCGGGGGAGGGGAAACGAGTAATCAGTTTTGAAAGAAAAATCGAGAAAGATGCATAGTGAATGAATTGTGAGTAAATAGTAACCTTAAACATTTTCTCTCGATCTGGAGTATCGATTGGTTTCTGATCTCAAAACTGAAGGTGCTATTGGATTCAGGACGAAGAGTACTATAGTTTTGACCGATTAATTTTTCAAATCAGCAGTTGAATCGCCGTAGATCTGAAGTAGAAAATCTCGGTAAAAGGTAAATTCTGAAACTCTTACTTAGAGATCTCAAATTAGAAATTTAACTTCGTAGATGGATTCAGAAACTAGATAAACATTAGGATATGAATTCGTTTCAGTCATTTGGTAACTTTTTATGTGGCAGTGAATAGTGATTTCCGGCGATGAATAGTGGTGGTGAATAGTATTTTTCGGTGGTGAATAATACTCATAGCATTGACCTGCGTTGACCGAGCTCCTAGAGGCCAAATTTAGCAAATCCGGAGTCATTTTCAAGGTTTTTGGACCTTCTGGACTCGATTTTAGGATTTATTTTACCAAATGCGGACCAGAAACAAGGAGTTTAGGGCTGTCCAATTTGGAGCCCTTACCTGTGAGTAGATAATTCTTCCTATGGCTTGTTTTTACTCTTCTTGAACTTTACATTGATAAATGAGTATGATTACATGTTATTTATACTTTCATATGTTTTTAAAATGGTTTGGAATGTCTGAAAGATGATATTTAGCTCAAGAAGAGTATGACTTTTGAAATGAATTCTGAAACACATTGAACATGCAATTTTTAAATGTATTTCGCATTACATGGCAAAGAAAATATGTTATGCATGTGACATTGATTTTACAATGATATGTTTGCCTCGGATATGGGCATGATTATATGTTTTCCCTGATTGGGAAGTTTTGACAGATGAATATACTGAGACTGAAAAGTCTATTTTATATTGAGAATTTTATACTGGATTATATGGCATATGTGCATATGGTATTTTCTGTGGAGGAATCCTATTGGAAACACTGTCTGCTAACAACAGGTGATGTTAGCCCTGGTGCGAACCTTGATTGCCTCAGCTAGAAGGGGAGGTGGTGCTAGCCTCGTGTGAGGGCCAACACAAGGGAGATTATATGTGATAGAGAGCGGAATGCCTCCTATATATGGGCGAGATGCCAGTTATATGATGGCGAGATGCCAGTCATATGAGATGTTATCTGCCTTCCCTTGCTGTGTGCTTGGGAAAGACCCATACAGAGTCCCTTCACGTGTCCTCTTGAATGGTAGTAGGGCAAACCTCAGCGGGATGTTGAGTTTAGGCAAATCCTATACCACCAAAGTACGGAAGGGGTCAAACTCTGGTATGGTAGTTCTGATATGGGATCCTCCGACTAAGTTATATGAGAAATATTTGATGCAGAACATTATTTGATTAATGATTTTACAATTTTGTATATGATTTGAATGAATATGAATATGAATTGTTGACAGAGATGTTTAGAAATGCGGGTCCCATATGAATGTACTTCTGAATGTAAATTTTCAATATGAGAAACTCTGAAATGAAAAGTACATCTATATGTTGACCTAAGAGGTTATAGGGGTGTTATCTGCTCACTGAGTTGTAAAATTCACTACACAATGTTGATCTATTTTTCAGATAAAGACATAGAGTTTGGTCCAACAACCACGTGATCGACTAGGGGTCGTACTCCAGTGGTGAGCTTACATTATTTCTAGGCTCTCAATGTTTTATATTTGTAATATATTTGTACTCTAGAGTTGCTCTGAACGTCACAGGCAGGATCCTTGTTTTCGCTGTAAATCTGATCTTTATAGACTTGACATGTATAATTATCAATATTGGAACCTTGTAAACGTGTGATGTTACTCATATATGTGATATTGTGAGATTATTTACAAATGCATAATGATAAAATTTATCAGATATTAGAGAAATTCGCGTTCCTAAAGTAGGGGCGTGACACCTTTCACTTTCAAATAGTAATTGACCCATAGATACCTCTTAAGATGTCACAATATTCAATCAACTTTATACTAGAAAATTTAAAAACTTGGAATAGAAAGGAAATTGAAACCCTATAGAATCCCTTAGTAGCACCTGAAATATAAATATGTTTGACTCATATCCATACTAAAGGTCCTACTAAAGAATCCTTTGCTCCGATAGCCACAGGGAAACGTAATGTTCTGATATCAACTTGTAACGCCCCCAATTTACGGGCACGTGAAACAAACATTTTTTTCTCACAATAAGATATTTACTATAACATGCATAGCACTATTCTTTGTCATGGAAATAGATACATATAGGTTCTCTCATGTATACACATTATACAGACCAAGTTATAAAGGTCAAAGTAACAACAGAAATAGGGATCTTGCCTCTAGCATTTAGAGTACACTCTAGAATACAAACATAGTATAATTCCAAAAAATTGTGAGCCTTAGAAGCAACGTAGACTTACCCAGAGAATATGTCATTTAATTGATCACCTATCTACAGAATCAGACTCTGTATTCTTATCTGAAAAATGTGAAAATATCGTGTAGTGAGTTTGACAACTCAGTGAGCAGATAATACCTCTTATGACCTTTTAGGTCAACATATAGATGTACTAATATTTTAAAATTTGTTACATGGAAAATATAGTTCGGAAGTACATTCATATAGGACCCACATTTCAAATATTCTCAAAACAAATGATATTCTTATATCCAAAATCATATACTGTACTGTATGATTATTAAAAAAAATTTGTTATGCATCAAAATATTTCACATAAAAATATTAGGAGAAACCTATATCAGAATCCTTAAATATTCCCTAGCACATAGCAAAGGATGATGTTATGTTCAGCTATATAAGTTATTGTAAAATATTAAGCTTTTGAGATAAAGTCATAACTTTCGTTGATACATAATTAACATACTATATATGTATTGAAAATTCACTCTTTTTACATAATGCTCAAGCATGTTATAGCTCTCAATACACTCAATTTACTCATTTGCTATACGCATAGTGACTGATCGACTATAGTCACAATAAGTGATCAAGAAATGTGAGTTCATCACCCATCTACCTTCTTACATTATCACTATCACTCGGTTGGAGTGGCCCTCCCTTGGCTCACTTAGGCTAATAGGGCGTCCCTTACTCAGTACAATCTCAAAGTATACAACTCGTCGATATTTATCCATCTATACATACATACATATATATATATATATATATATATATATATATATATAAATGCATATTTATCCAATGCAATGTATAATTATCAAGCAACTTATCATGAACTTTACGCTTGCCATTCAATCATAATCAGCAACTTTATAGCTTACATATCAATACCTCGTGCACATAATATTCACTTTACTAAATAATGATAAATACATTTAGAATCACATATTTAATGAGTTTCAAAATCTATTTGTAAAACCATATTTTTCTTGAACTATGTGCCAGTTCGTAAGCCAAACAGATATTTTAACACATTTTCAGAAAGTTATGATAGCATAAATAATTTGTAAATAGAATCAATTATACATTTTAAGTTCAAAAAGAGCATGGGGTGAGTCAAAGAAAGAATTATCCACTCACAGTGTCAGGGCTCCAAGTTGGACAGCCCCAAATGTATTTTTCTAAGGAAAATCTGATCAAATGGACCTAAAAAATAAGTCTGGAGGGTCCAAAAGCTTAGGTAATGACTCTGAAATCACAAAATTTGGCATCTAGGAGCTTGGTTAACACTAGTCAACTGATAGGTACTATTTACGGTCTGAATTACTATTCACTGTCAGGAATCACTATTTATGCCGGCCAAATTTATTGTTCACGATGGACAAAAAGTTGTCAGATGGCTGAAGAATTTTATAACTTGAGGTTTATCTATCTTCTGAATCTATCTACGGTGTCAGATTTTCAATTTAAGAACTTTAAAGAAGAGTTTCAGAGTTTACCTTTTTCTAAGATTTTCTACTTTTGATCTACTGCGATTCTGCGGCAGATTTAAGAAAACATTCGGCCAATATTGTAGTACTCTTCGTCTTGAATCCAGTGGTACCCTTAATTTTGAAATTAGATGCTCAAAAATACTCTAGATCTAGAGAGAAAAAAATGGAGGGGATGAGTGAATAGTAATATCTCGATAAACCTATGGAATATTTTTTTTAAAAAAGATGGAGGGACCAAATAGCAATTTATTAATTGTTGGAGCAAGTCCTTGCAAATTTTATTATTTACACTTTGAACCCTGAACTTTTAGAAAATTATATTTTGACCTGAAAAATATTAACAAATTTTTATTTTCATCCTTAAAACATTTCAATTATATCCTTACTCCTATATTTCTTTCATTAATCCATATATAAATCAGAATTATTAATTTTTAAAGGATGTTACACTATATGACACCATGATATTACACTACAAGAAACTGAAGTTTTCATGGCGACTTTTTTGGTAAGGTCACCACTAAAAGTGCTTTTCAATGGCGACTTTCTATAGTCGCCACTAAAAATACGCTTTCAGTGGCGACCTACAAAAGGTAGCCACTAAAAGTAAGAAATTTATGTACTTAAACTTTCAGTGGCGACCTAAGGTCGCCACAGAAAGTAGGAAAATTACTTTTTATCATTTTTTTCCTCTTTTCACATTTAACAAAACTAAATTTTTAGTTAAAATATATAAAATTTTAGTTATAATATAAAAAAATATGTTAAATATTTACTAATAAAATCAAATCAAATTTTTTTTAACTTGAGTTAATTTTTTTATTAAATACTAAATTAATAAGGTAAAATTCTAAAAATCAAATTAATAATGTATATATCTTTGAAAATTCAAAATAAATATTTAATTTAAAAAAATGATAAAGGAAAAAATGTATTGTTATTGAAATAAATTAAAGAAAAATTTAAAAAAAAAATCAATATATTTTCCCGAATCCTCTTCAGCATATATCTCTTCACAATTATTGTACTTAAATAATTTTCACAATTATTGTATGTCTAAATAAAATCACCCAAAAAAGAAGCAGCTTTGAGGTTTAAATTAAACAAGTTACAAAGTCATTATACAATTAATGAAAGGATGATGAAATGATTAATTAAATTTAATGATTTCAGGCTTAAATTATTCGTTGTGGTGGTGCCTTTTTTATTTTTGTTAGGAATTGACTTCGTAATTTTCTTTACATTTGAAGTTTTGAACCATAATATAATAAATTATTTTAAATAGTCAAATATAATGAAGGATATCAGAATTGATGTTGGCGACAATATGTGCAAAAAAATTATTAAGTTTATTAATATTATCTTTTAATCTCCTTTTTGTTCCTATCCCTGGATCGTTTTATCTTTATTGAATTTTGTCTAATTTTATCTTTTTATTGTTATAAAGTATAATTGTTATTAATTTTTTCGTGCTAGATTACCACATGATTTTTCTTAAAATCGGAAGTTGAAATCAATTTAAAACTTTTGTACAGTAATATGAAAAATAAAAAAATAATTATAATTCTTTCGCTAATTGAAATTAAACTGTTGGTAGAAATTAATAGTATAAATTTAATTTTTTACTAGAAAAATAAATTGAGCCCCTAACAGAATGAAAGGAGCATATTAGAATTTACCAGATAATTTTAATAAATAGATATATAATAAAGAAGTGACTTTAAAATAATCTATAATCAAAGTTTATGCACTTTACAAAATTGAAGAAGTACTTTAGTTAAAAAGAAATAAACTATTAAGAAAATTTAGAAAAATAATTTTTCTACTTAATTAAATATAACTAATTATGCTTAAATTTATAATAAGTTCATAAAGATATTTCATCTCGTGATTTTCTTAAAATTAAATAAATAAATAGTAATAAAAAATTACCACAAAAATAAATGTTTAATTGATTTCAAATAATATTTTTAATATTTTTAATATAATATTAATAATATAAATATATAAAATTATATTAAAATTCATTCGAATTAGTGTCTTAATTGAATGTATAAAATTTTAACAGCATTTAACAACAATATTTCTTTTGTGTCTATCTTTCTATGTTCTTAATTCTTTCGAAATATCTATATTTAAATATTGCTCTGTCTTCATGTGACTATTATTATATCTCTATTTTCAAGTATTTCTCTTAAGTACCTTATTTTCTTTTTGTTTGATCTCAATTTCTTTTTTTTATCATTTTTTTAATTTGTTCTTTAAAATAAAGACAATAAAGGAAAGTAATATCATGAGTATGAAAGGAGAGAATAAGAAATTAATAAAAATGTTTTGACTTGTGAGAGAAAATATGAGTGATGAATAAAACATATATACTTCAACAATTTAGTGTTGAATGTAATGTGATGCTACTTTCATCTATTTTCAAATTATCAATTTTTATTTTATTTTTTAAATTAATTTTGTTCTTTTCTATCGAAATAATTCGAAATAAAAATATTTTTATCGAAATATCTCGTAATATAATAGTTTTAATTAAAATGATCTAATTTCTTAATAAATACTCTTTTTTGTTTCGATAACTCTGTTTTATTTCAGTGACTTCAAAAATAAAAATATTTCAATCGTTTCGATAGAAAAGAAAAGAAATTTAATTTCTATCTAATTTAAGGTGGCTCACTCCTATTTTACTATGTTAATTATCGCTATACTTAAAATTTATTTTAGATATATTTAGTTTTTTTTATGTATGTCTTCATCAGCTGTTGTATTTTACAATATATATATATATATATATATATATATATATATATATATATATATATATATATATATATATATATATAATTTTATTTTTCACAGCAAAAAAATTTAAACTCATATTTATAAAATATTCAAACTATTTATCACTTGATCGTAAAAGATATTTTTGCCTTCATTTTGAGACACCATTTAGAGATTATCTACACAAATTTGTATACAATTATTTACAAAAGTGAATCCAAACTAACAATTTTGGTTTATAGATTTATAACATCATAAAATGCCTAAATAAAAAAAAAACTACTAACAAGTCAATAGGAGAGAAACATTATATTAATTTACTAATAAAAGCAAATAAAAATACTAAAAATTCTTAAACCCATCTAAAAACAAAAAGATTTAAAAAATTAAAAAAATCTTAAATTTATTTAAAAAAAGATATAATAAAAGAGTTTTTTGAACACACAAAATGAAGAGAGAGAGATTGGGAGAAAATACTAATTTTTTTCAAACCCACCTCATTTTATAAATGACATTGTAATTTTAAAATAATAAAAATAAATTATCATTCTTGTTCAATTAAATTTTCCAATGACACACTAGCAACCTACACCAAAACTTGCAAACTAGCTTGACGTCACCTCACTGAAAGCTTAACGTGATAGCATGTACAACCTCTGAGCCTCTCACTTTCTTCCACTTAAAAAATTCCCCTTCCCCGGTTGTTTTCCCTCTCCCATTTTCATTGTTTCCCTCTCCCGTTTTCATTGTTTCCCTCTCAGCCTCTCCCTCAAAAAATCTCCAAAACATTTTCCCTGTACTCGAGCTTTCTGCAGAAAAGCTCTAGTCCCCAAAGCTTTCTCCAGAGCTTTCTCTCGGTCCACTCCTTCCAAGATGACAAATGTAACAACCTTTTTTTTTCTTTACGTCAATAATCAATACGTACGTACAACATATCAAACACATAAATAACTACATCTTATTTATTTTGGTTGACCAATTCCGGAGATACAGGTGTGTGTGGTTGCAACTTCACCAGGATCTGAGCCAACTCGACCACAAACATAATATTTGATTTTGGGATCTGCCCAACATAAAGTAACTCGATCTAACGTACACTAAAGGCCAGAGTCATAGAAAATCTGCATAACTAATTTTTTGAACATGATATGGAAATATAGTGAGAATTAAATTTCAGTAAGTTTAACAATAAATCATCATTAATATAACTCATCACATCATGTTCAGCTGTATAAACTACAGTAAATATCTTTGGTCACATAAATGCATTATATCTATGTACATAAGAATCATATAGTAATGATATGTATGATAGGAATAACTATTTTCAGAATATCATATGATGGCTATCAACTTATTCTCATTTCAAGCAACACCAGTCAGGGTGAGTATCCTCTACTCTCCGATACGAGCTTTTCTTGCTATGTCCGACATGGCACACTTTCTCTTTCTTTTCTCATTAACATAATCATAACTGTTGGTAGGGCGTCCCTTACTGGTGCACCACACAGACTGCCATATGACTGTGCTGATTTCTTTTCTTTTTCACAATAATAGCCAAAACTATGCTTTCAATATAACAAGTATGTTCATGAAAATATAATTATTACCAAAAATCATTGGTAATCATGCCATGAACATAACTATTACAAATATCATTTTATAAAATATTTCCATGTCAACCTTTCACACTTAAGATGGTAAGAAGTTCATGCAATGGCAATGGCTATGGCATATACTAGTCATTTATTATTTTCATTTATAAGATTCTTTTTTTTTTAAATATTAATTTTATTTCTTTATTTTCTTGATGTAGATTTTCATCCTATCTGACCTTCTCTTACAAATTAGAGCATAAATCCCTCAAATTAACTCCGATTTAGTTGATCTTGGTGTCCATTTAAAGATAGAACAATTATCTAAAACTATTATGTTAAACAGTTTAGCTAAAAATTACGAAATCATGGTGATATTACTCTTTCAATGTACAAGTTATTTCTTCTCAGGTAAGTTCTGACCTCTACCTACTAATCTATCCATATCTCCCTCATAAGAATTCCAAATTGAGTGATTCTAGTCGGTAAAATTCCGTGACACATATAGATATAATTGTTATGTTAACCATTTATTTTAATTCCCAACATAAGGTTCTTAGAAATTAAAACATAGAAGCTATCCTAATATATTTTCCCTGATTAACTATTTTCTGACCTTTGCATACTAATTGGATCATATCTATCTCATATGGACTCCAATTTGAATGATTCCAATGGCTACAAATCTGTGCCACATATAGCTACAATTTGTATGTTGACCATTTATTTTTATTCCCTACAGAATATTTTCAGAAATTAAAATACAGAAGATATACTAACATATTCTTTCCTGATTAACCATTTTCTGACCTTTGCTTACAAATCGGATCATATCTACCTCATATAGACTCCCAATTGAATAATTCCAGTGGCTAAAAATTCGTGACACATATAGCTACAATTTTTATGTTAGCCATTTATTTTAATTCCTTACAGAATATTCTTAGAAATTAAAACACAGAAGTTATCCTAACATATTCTTCCCTGATTAACCATTTTATGACCTTTGCTTATGATTCGGATTATATCTACCTCATATGGACTCCCAATTGAATGCTTCCAGTGGCTAAAATTCCGTGAGACATAGATATACATTTTTTGTGTTAACCATTTCTTTAAATTCCTTATCGATTCTTCTCTGAATTTTAAAAACAGAAGCTTAAAATTTTGCCACCCATTGCCATACCTATGCAAAACGTTCTATACTAGTCTAAGTATTCAAACATACATCACATGCAAGATCAATATATAACATGATATAGCAACATCCATGACCAATCATCAAAGTTCTAAGATCAAAATCCCATATAAATGTTACAAATTTTAAAACTTTTCTTCAAAAAGAAATATTGTTAAACTTACCTTAAGCACTTAGTCCTTTAGACTTCTCCTTCCTATTTCTTCCTTTCTTCCTTTCCTTTCCTCACTGTATCTTGCTTCTATTTCTCCTTTCCCTCACTTGGACGAAATTTTGATGTTCTAAGGGTGGGTTTTGCTTAAATATACTATCAAATAATTCACCTTTCTTGTCATGGTTTGTAGAAACAAAATAAGGAAGGTTCCTTTCTTGTCATGGTTTGTAGAAAAAAAATAAGGAAGGTTCCTTTCTTGTCATGGTTTGTAGAAACAAAATAAGGGAGGTTCCTTTCTTGTCATGGTTTGTAGAAACGAAATAAGGAAGGTTCCACTACCTTCTAGAGTCTTCTACTAGATTCTAGAGTCTTCTACTCTATTCTAGAGACTTCTAGAGATTTTTAAAATGTACACAAATTTTCTAGAAAGTTCTAGAACATTCTGGAACCCTCTAGATGCTTGCATGGAAAAGTTGCTGATTGGGTGCCACATCATGTCCATGTCATGCCTGTGTGGCGCTTATGTTGTTTATTTCTAATATTTTCTCTTAGGTTTTCTCTTGTTACCTATTCCATTAATGTTAGAACATTTCTATGCATATATGTAAGGTGAAGAATTTCTAAGGAAAATATCTAAAAATTACAGGATGTTACATTCTTCCCCCCTTAAGAAATTCAGTCTCCAAATTTTAGCCCATCCTACCACATGTAGGGAATGAAATTAAGGCATTATTCAGAGTTACCAACCTTATTACTCAAATAATTAGGGATATCTTTTCTGTATAACATCTTTACTTTTTAATATGTCTATTCACTTGAGTGATTTTTCCATATAACTTAACCATAAGGATTTCTTTTACTCATAAGTTCTTCACTTTATATCCTCTAGCTTGCATGGATATATATCTATGGGTCGATATTAGAAAACACACCTATAAAAGAACATATTCACATCCATATTGGGGTAACTATCTTTTCTTATTTCAGACTTCTATGAAGTCATCTTTGATTCTTACATGTCAACATCATCCCATGAATATCATCATCTTAGTCTATCATCTATTTTTTTTTTCTACAATCCATTAATCAATATGTTAAACATACGTAATAATAATTCCACCAAACCTTTTATAACATTTATGTACTATTGGCACATGTTTAATAATTCTACTTACCTCATCACAGTAACTCTATACCCTCTTATTAACAACAATAAATTCATTATCAAAAATTTCAAGCCTTTATTCTATCATATCTAAAAGTACCTCATTCTAGCTTAAGTCAATCCCATTTAATTCACTCAATCATTTCAAGAAGATTTTTCCTAACAATTACTCATACATGAATTCTCAATTCCAACATAATTCACATCCTAGATATTAGACTCAATTTAGCATGATATAAACCTTTAACACAAATATCTTGATCACTTACATTATTTTCGGACATGGTTATCAAAATATTCTCCATATTTCTAAATTAAGAGTTCAAAGACTAATTTAAATCCTACTTCCTATATTTTATTCCTCAAGAACTTCAACACCACTAATTCTCTTGATTACATTCATCAAAACACCATAAGACTATCATCCGTCCATTATTTTCAAACTTTTCATTACTTTAACCTACTAAAAACTTAGTCACCATAATAATTGAGTTTCAAAGAAAATAAATTAACTTTTCTTGTAATGTGGGAAAAGAATCTTGCATTTAATGCCAAATATTAATGTAGGACAATGCAGTAGAACATACAAAAAGTATAATAAAAAATGGTGCTAAAATAGAAAGTCAAAAGTTTAGATAAAACATTAGAGAGAGTTAAAATCGGTGGCCGTAATTCTTGAAAATCTGAAAACAAAAATTTAGCTGTTATATCGGTAAAAATCGGTGGCCGCATATGTGCCAAAATCTATTTTAAATCTGTTGGTATTCGGTGGAAAGATATCACATGGAAAAAGAAACATTTTTGAGCTTATAAAAGTTTGTGAAAATCAAAGAATACGTAGTTAACTGGTAGGATGCAGTTGATTGCTTCAAAATAGATGTAATCAATCAACTGTAAAATAACCAGTCCAAATTAAAATTTTTCAAAATAGCTAGTCGACTTAATAATACCAATAGTCGATTGGCAAAAATATTGGGAAAACAAAATAAATCATTTGGTTGTCCTTCTTCAACAACTAACTTGTTTACATTTTCACTTTCTTTTGTTTTTCAATTACGCCTATCACCTACAACTTCTCTACAAGAATCAAGACATCAAGGTTTCATCAAAGACGACAAAGACAAATTTCTGATGATATCTTAACCTTATTCTCTTTCTATGCCTAATATGAGCGACTATCACAACTACTATACATATACATGCTTGCCGTCATTTTAGAAAATTTCACCTTCAATTTAGCTGATATCCACCAATCACTCACATAATTATTCTAATTATTCTCGGCCTATTCGCATAGCTATCATAAGTATGCCATTCTCTGAGTTCTATAAATGCACACGTTAATATCTTTACTTTCATACTCCAAGTTAAGGTGTGTGCAACTATGGAGGGAATTGCATTTCGTCAATTTCGAAATATTTGTGTCTTTTGTGGCTCTAGTCCTGGAAAAAGATGGAGAGTATGTGAAAGCTGCTCAAAACCTGGGTATGGTACTGACCAGAAGAAAAATTTATTTAGTCTATGGTGGAGGTGACTATGGGTTAATGGGGTGTGTGTCTACAGCTGCCCATGTAGGAGGATGCCAAGTTCTAGGTATTATTCCTACAGCTCTAGCTACATCTAACATCGTAGGAAAGACAATTGGGGAAGAGTTTAGGGTAGCTTCCATGCATGAACGCATGGCTAGAATGATGAGCAATACTAATGCCTTCATTGCCTTACTAGGTGGTTTTGGTACTTTAGAAGAGATTTTCCAAATAATTTCTTGAGCACAACTGAATATGTATCACAAACTGATAGGTTTGTTAAATGTAAATCACTTCTTTGATGGTCTGTTGTCTTTTCTTGATCATGCTGTGGAACAAAGGTTCATATCAAACTCAGCATGACGAATTCTCATCTCAACTTCAAATACTGAGGACCTGATTGATGCTTTACAAGCATATGTTCATGTACCTGATCCAACTATGGCTCAAATAGAATGGACGGCATATAACCGCAAGAAGCGCAACTTGGATTTGGATCTTCATCTTTAGAAGTAGTAAAACGTAGCCATTGTTGTACTACTTTTACTTTCTTAGAGTCTACTTGGATACCATATTTACCAACCATACTCCCTTAGAGTTGGTAAAACTATCTTTGAATGTTGCTTATGATCCTCTGAACTTTTGAAATATTCTAGTATATCATCAATAAAAACAAATTGATCCAAGGATGACCTAATTACTATTCATTAAATCTATGAATGCAGTTAGGACATTTGTCAAATTAAATGACATCACCAAGAACTCATAATGCTCATAATGAGTCCTAAAAGAAAATTTTCGTACATCCTCTTCTCTTATCCTTAATTAATGTTACTCTTATCCCAAATCAATTTTTGGAAAAAATTATTGAACACCTTGTAACTGGTTAAATAGGTAATCTATACGAGGTAATAGGTTTTTATTCTACACTGTTACCTTATTTAACTATCTATAATCTATGCATAGTCATAGTGATCCTTCTTTCTTTTTCAAAGATAGAACTGGAGCACTCTAAATAAAAGTACTAGGACATTTAAATCCCTTGTCTAACAAGTCTTGTAACTAATTTTTTTTAAATTCAATCGATATCATTTTATATAGGGATATAGATACTAGTTGGGTTCCAAGGAGTAAATCAATATCAAATTCTCGAATTTCTGTAGCAATGTTATGCAGGGTTTCCTCCTATGTGGTGCCATTTCCTACTGTGGCAAAAATAAAGTTATGTTGCTATTGAGGTGATCAAGCCCAATAGTTAGTTTCAAAAATATTTAACAGCAGTCATAACACCACCTCGGCATATAGATAGGAAATACTAGTAATTCTTACCTATAAGAAATCATTGATCCCCTACACAGCACAACCACAATATACTCAAGACACAATAAGATCGATTCAGAAAACCAACCACCCACTGGCCATCTAGGATCGACCTTCTCTCATACTAATTATGTAACAACCTTTTTTTTCTTTACGTCATTAATCAATACGTACGTATAACATATCAAACACATAAATAACTACATCTTATTTATTCTAGTTAACCAATTCCGGAGATACAGGTATGGGTGGTTGCACCTTCACCGGGATCAGAGCCAACTCGACCACAAACATATTATTTTATTCTGGGATCTGCCCAACATAAAGTAACTCGATCCAACGTACACTAAAGACCAGAGCCAAAGAAAATTTGCATAACTAATTTTCTAAACATGATATGGAAATATAGTGAGAATTAAATCCCAGTAAGTTCAACAATAAATCATTATTAATATAGCTCATCACATCATGTTCAGCTGTATAAACTACAGTAAATATCTTTGGTCACATGAATGCATTATATCTATGCACATAAGAATCATACAGTAATGATATGTATGATAGGAATAACTATTTTTAGATTATCATATGATGGCTATCAACTTATTTTCATTTCAAGCTACCCCGGTCAGGGTGAGTATCCTATACTCTCTGGTACGGGTTTTTCCCGCTCCTTCCGACATGGCACACTTTCTCTTTCTTTTCTCATTAACATAATCATGACCGTTGGTAGGGTGTCCCCTACTAATGCACTACACGGATTGCCATGTGACCGTGCTCATTTCTTTTCTTTTCACAATAAGCCAAAAATATGCTTTCAATAACAAGTATGTTCATCAAAATATAATTATTACCAAAATAATTGGTAATCATGCTATGAACATAACCATTTCAAATATCATTTTATAAAATATTTTTATGTCAAACTTTCACACTTAAGATGGTAAGAAGTTCATGCAATGGCAATGGCTATCGCATATACTAGTCATTTATTATTTTCATTTATAAGATTCTTTTTTTTTTAATATTAATTTTATTTCTTTATTTTCTTGATGCAGATTTTCATCCTATCTAACCTTCTCTTACTAATCAGAGCATAACTCCCTCAAATTAACTCTGCTTTAGTTGATCTTGGTGTCAATTTAAAGATAAAACAATTTTCTAAAACTATTATGCTAAACAGTTTAGTTAAAAATTATGAAATCATGGTGATATTAATATTTCAAAGTACATGTTATTTCTTCTTGGGTAAGTTCTCACTTCTACCTACTAATCTGTTCATATCTACCTCATAAGAATTCCAAATTGCGTGATTCTAGTGGCTAAAATTTCGTGCCACATATAGCTATAATTGTTATGTTAACCATTTATTTTAATTCCCTACAGAATGTTTTCAAAAATTAAAACACATAAGCTATCCTAACATATTCTTCCCTGATTAACTATTTTCTAACCTTTGCTTACTAATCGCATCATATCTACCTCATATGGACTCCAATTTGAATTATTCCAGTGGCTAAAAATCCGTGACACATCAATTTTTTTGTTGACCATTTATTTTCATTCCCTACAGAATGTTTTTAAAAATTAAAATACAGAAGCTATACTAACATATTCTTCCCTAATTAACCATTTTCTGACCTTTGCTTACTGATCGGATCATATGTACCTCATATGGACTCCTAATTGAATGATTCCAGTGGTTAAAAATTCGTGACACATGTAGCTACAATTTTTATGTTAACCATTTATTTTAATTCCCTACAGAATGTTCTTAGAAATTAAAACACAGAAGCAATCCTAACATATTCTTCCCTGATTAACCATTTTCTGACCTTTGCTTACTATTCAGATCATATCTACCTCATATGGACTCCAAATTGAATGCTTCCAATGGCTAAAATTTCGTGACACATATAGATACAATTTCTATGTTAACCATTTATTTTAATTCCCTACAGAATGTTCTCATAAATTAAAACACAGAAGCTATCCTAAAATATTCTTCCCGGATTAACCATTTTCTAATCTTTGCTTACTATTCGGATCATATCTACCTCATATGGACTCCAAATTGAATGATTCTATTGGAAAAAAATCCATGAGACATATATCTACATTTTTCATGTTAAATATTTCTTTAAATTCCTTATCGATTCTTCCCTGAATTTTAAAAACTGAAGCTTAAAATTTTGCCACCCATAGCCATACCTATGCAGAACTTTCTATACCAGCCTAAGTATTCAAACATACATCACATGCAAGATCAATATGTAACATAATATAGCAACATCCATGACTAATCATCAAAGTTCTAAGATCAAAATCCCATATAAATGTTATCAATTTCAAAACTTTTCTTCAAAAAGAAATATTGTTAAACTTACCTTAAGCACTTAGTCTTTTAGACTTCTCCTTCCACGTTCTTCCTTTCTTCCTTTCCTTTTCTCACTCTATCTTGCTTCTATTTCTCCTCTCCCTCACTTGGACGAAATTTTGATGTTCTAAGGGTGGGTTTTGCTTAAATATACTATCAAATAATTCACCTTTCTTGTCATGGTTTGTAGAAACAAAATAAGGAAGGTTCCTTTCTTGTCATGGTTTGTAGAAAAAAAATAAGGAAGGTTCCTTTCTTGTCATGGTTTGTAGAAACAAAATAAGGGAGGTTCCTTTCTTGTCATGGTTTGTAGAAACGAAATAAGGGAGGTTTCTTTCTTGTCATGGTTTGTAGAAACAAAATAAGGGAGGTTCCTTTCTTGTCATGGTTTGTAGAAACAAAATAAGGGAGGTTCCTTTCTTGTCATGGTTTGTAGAAACAAAATAAGGAAGGTTCCACTACCTTCTAGAGTCTTATACTAGATTATAGAGTATTCTACTCTATTCTAGAGACTTCTAGAGATTTTCAGAATGTACAAGAATTGTCTAGAAAATTCTAGAACATTTTGGAACCCTCTAGATGCTTACATGGAAAAGTTGCTGACTGGGCACCACATCATGTCCATGTCATGCCTGCGTGGCGCTTATGTTGTTTATTTCTAATATTTTCTCTTAGGTTTTCTCTCTTTACCTATTCCATTAATGTTAGAACATTTCTATACATATATGTAAGGTGAATAATTTCTAAGGAAAATATCTAAAAATTACGGGATGTTACAACAAAGTTATC
The DNA here is from genome assembly GCA_037074535.1 of Gleditsia sinensis. NCBI lineage: Eukaryota > Viridiplantae > Streptophyta > Magnoliopsida > Fabales > Fabaceae > Gleditsia > Gleditsia sinensis. The sequence continues at coordinate 26,104,131 of CM073471.1, forward strand.
ATTTATCGTTAAGCTCCTTAATTTGAAGTGCCTTAATCATTGGAGCAATAAGTCCGTAGACATGTTGTTGGACTTATTTAAAGAAGTACTTTCAGAGGGGGCTCAAGTACCTAATTCCTAGTATAAAGCTAAAAAAGTTCTTCAAGACCTTGGGTTAGACTATACAAAAATAGATGCATGTAAGAATGACTGCATTTTATATAGGAAAGAACATGCCAATGCACAATCATGCCCTAAGTGCAAGTTGTCCAAATGGAAATGAAATAGGCAGAAAGGAAAAAAAGAAGCAGATAAAGTTTTGCGATATTTTCTAATAAAGCCTAGGTTGTAAAGACTATTTATAGCAAGGCACACCGCTAAAGATATGAGGTGGCATAAGGAGAAATGTGTTGAAGATGGTAAGTTAAGGCACCCAGCTGACTCCATTGCTTGGAAATCCTTTGATGAGAATTATCCTACTTTCTCAATTGATCCTAGAAATGTTAGGATGTGCTTAGCAAGTGATGGTTTCCAACCATATGGAAACATGAGTTCCAACCATAGTATCTGGCCAGTTGTTCTTGTACCCTATAACTTACCCCCTTGGAAATGCATGAAACAACCATACTTCATGATGACACTTCTTATTCTAGGTCCTAAGTCTCCGGGTGATGATATAGATGTCTATTTAGAACCAATGATTGAGGAGTTAAAAGAATTATGGGAGGTAGGGGCAGAGACATACGATGCTCATTCATAATTAAACTTTAGTCTGCGGGTTGTTATCATGTGGACAATAAATGATTTTCCTGCATATGGAAATCTTTCTAGGTGATCAACCAAAGGGAAGTTGGCATGTCCTTATTGCCACAAATATACCCATTCTATATATCTGAGAAGTAAATTATGTTACATGGGCCATCGTTGTTTCTTGTCAGCCAATCATCCATGGTGTCAGAATAAAAGGGTATTTGATGGTAAAATAGAAAACAATGTAGCACCTACATATTTGACTGGTGAGGAAGCGCTTGAACAACTAGAATCTGTATCGAATGTGTCATTTGAAAAGGGTCAAAAGCGAACACGTGACCAAACTGGTGTTGCATATAATTGGAAGAAGAAGCGCTTTTCGTCTAGCTGCCTTATTAGAAATCACTTTTGTTGTGGCATAATCTTGATGTCATGCACATTGAAAGAAACATTTCAGACAACATTGTGTCCACAGTGATGGATATAGCTGGGAAGACAAAAGACACAGTTAAGAGTCGGTATGATTTGGTTGACTTAGGAATTAGGCCAGATTTGCATCCAATTGATGATGGGAATAATATTTTACTACCGACATCATGTTATATGCTATCACCACAAGAGAAGTTAAAAGTTTATAACTTTTTGGCCCAATTTAAGGTTCTTGATGCATTCTCGTCAAATATTTTAAGGTGTGTCAATGTGGCAGAAAAGTTTTTTGGGCTAAAGTGTCATGACCATCACATATTATTGCAAGAATTATTTCCAGTTGCAATTCGTGGAGTGTTACCTAAGGAAGTGAGTGATCCTATAATAGAGTTGGCACAATTTTTCAAGATCTTGTGCTCAAAATGTTTAACCACAGAAGACTTGGATTCCATTGAAAATCAAATTGCCATCACCTTGTGTAAATTGGAAACTATATTCCCTCCAACATTCTTTGATATTATGGTTCATCTACCAATCCACTTGGAAAGAGAGGCAAAAATTGCTGGGCTTATTCAATATCAATGGATGTATCCAATTGAGAGGTAAAATTATAATATTTATACTTAATCTATTGAATTCTATTTTTTATTAAAAATTGATGCGTTAGGAATAACTTTTATTTTTAGGTATTTACGTACACTAAATGCATGATTTTTGCAGATGATATAGTCTTAGTTGGTGAATCGAAAGAGGAAATAAATATGAAGTTAGAGTCATGGAGACAAGTTTTAGAAACACACGGTTTCCGGATAAGTAGAAATAAAACAGAATATATGGAATGTATTTTTAGTAAGAGACGAACAAATATGAATGTAGACGTGAAATTTGGAGACTATATATTAAAACAAGTTACAAGTTTTAAATATCTTGGGTCCATTATACAAAATGACGGTGAAGTAAAGGAGGACGTAAACCACAGGATTCAAGCTGGATGGATGAAATGGAGGAAAGTTTCGAGTGTCATTTGTGATAAAAAAGTGCCGCTCAAAGTTAAAGGAAAATTCTACCGTACGGCTATAAGACCTGCTATATTGTATGGTAAGGAATGTTGGGCGGTTAAAAGACAACATGAAGATAAATTCAATGTTGCAGAGATGAGAATGTTGCGTTGGATGTGTGGACACACCAAAAGAGATATGATTAGAAATGAGTGCATTAGAGAGAAAGTTGGGATAGCACCTATTGTGGAAAAGATGGTTGAAACTCGCTTAAGGTGGTTTGGCCATGTGTGGAGAAGACCTGCAGAAGCCCTAGTGAGAAGAGTTGATCGGATGGAGAATAGTCCAATAATTAAAGGTAGAGGGAGGCAAAAGAAAACAATAAGTGAAACTATTAAAAATGATTTAATAGTTAATAACTTATCTATTGATCTCATCCATGATAGGCCACTATGGCGCCGTTTGATCCATGTAGCCGACCCCACCTAGTGGAAAAAGGCTTAGTTGTTGTTGTTGTACGTACACTAAAATCTTATGTCTGCAATAAGGCCTGTCCTGAAGGTTCTATCGCCGAAGGCTATTTAACATAAGAAAGCCTAACATTCTACTCAAGATATTTGAGCAATGTCCCCACAAGGCTTAATAGAGCACCAAGGAATGACGATGGAAACATATCAGCTTGTGGGATGTCATTTTTTGAAAAAGGTGGGCAACCAAAAGGTGCTGCCAAATCTTGTGTTCTATCTAATGACGAGTTTGATCAAGCCCATCTATACGTGCTACAAACTTGTGAAAAAGTTTGGCCCTTCATAGAGTAAGTATATGATAGTTTGCTAGCAATTAAACATTTATTAACTAAACTCACATCGATGGATTGTCATAATTTTGTAGAGACCACAAAAAGGAGCTTGCAACACAGATGTCAAATGTAGATTCGAGACACGTAATAGAGTTTCTTCAATGGTTTAATCGCCAAGTAAGTGTCTACCAATTACGATTAAAGAAAATTATATTATAAGTTATGCCATAACTTATTAATGGAGTTTATTTGATAATAGGTTATGAAATCAGGATCACAATGGTAAGGAAATGATGAGTTAATTAGCTTAGCCCTTGGTCCTGAAAGAGTGGTATATAGATATTCAACAATTCTAATTAATGGATATAGATTTCATACAAGAGAACGTGAATATCAAAGAAAAACCCAAAATAGCGGAGTTCTTGTGAGGGGAGATGATTTAGATGCTGACAAAGAATACTATGGTGTTATCGAAGACATCTATGAGTTGCATTACGTGGGGGATATGATAATATATTTATTTAAACGTCATTGGTGCGATGTTGCTTATTTGGAAAGATGATATAAAATTGATAGATATGGATACACAAGCATCAATACTCGTTGTTCATTGAATACGAATGAACTATTTGTCTTGGCATTACAAGCAAAACAAGTATTCTACTTAGATGATATTGTAAATAAAGATTAGTTTGTTGTTGTCAAAACACAGCCTCGGGACCTTTTCAACATGCCACATGAGGATAGTGAGGGTGAATTATTATTTGTTGAAGATACCTACCAACAGGAGGAGGTTGAACATACTTCGTTCCTTAATAGTGAGGCTCAAAACGACATTAATGTTGTGTTGTGTAGGGATGACATTCAACTTCAATGTGTTAACCATCAGGGTAAGGAGAGAAGTGTTATAGAGGTTGATTTCATCAATGACGATGAAGAAAATGAGACCATGGACCAAGAAAGTGAAGAAGGACATTTTTTATCTGAAGATTCTACGTGAAATGCCAGAGTATAAATAATTAGTCAGTGTAATGTAATTTAATGTTCATACAATGCTTGATATAATTTAATGAACTGCAATCCATTGTTTTTTTATAACTAAATTATGCATGTATTTATTAAAGCATTTATCATATGACAAGGTGAATTGACGTCATCTTATTATTTCCAACAGGTAAGTTAGAAGATGGCAGGAAGAGGAAGAGGTGGACAAGGTGGACGTGGATCTAGAGGTGCTGCACAGGGTAGCCGTAGTGAAGCAATTTCACAACTACGTATACAATCAATAGGAAATAATGAAGAGACCCAAGAACAGCCCACTACACCTACTTCTCAGCTTCAAATTAGTAGTGCAGATATGTAAATAAATAATTTATATGAGCTTAGTTAAGGTTTAATGCCATTTGACTAATGCATTGGCATCATATTCTTGGTAGCTTCCTGTAACGCATCAAAGAATGTAAGGGGAACGTATAAATGTCTTACGGTGGACACAAAAACAAAGAGTGAAAAAATAAAAGTTGTCATTGCAGATGATATTCTCCGAGCTGTGGGAGAAGGATCGAGGGATTTCGTAAATTACATTGGATATGTGACACGATACACTGCTCCTGTAACAGTAAGAGAATGGAAAGAAATCTGGGAAGAATGTGGTTCACAGATCCTGATGAAAGTTAAGGTAATGAGACATTATTGTTTAACACACTTATTATATTTAACTAATGTTTGAATTTTTAACATAAATATTTATTATTGTTGAAGGAAAAATTTGACGTTGGTGCAAATTCAGAGTTGCGATTTGATGCCTTTGTTAATGCTATTGCACAAAGGTTGTACAAAAATTGGAGGAGTCGCTTGCATAAAATATATAAACAATACAACATTGATGAGGAAGACTAGCGAATCCACCTACCGAACTTAATGATGATGATTTGAGACATTTGGTGACATATTTTGCTTCAGAGGATTTTAAGGTATTATGTAATAATATGTATAAATAGTGTATTTCATATAAATTATGTAACATTACTAATTATGAAGTAAATTACAAGGTAAAAGTTTAAAAAATGCACAGAATAGAACAAAGCAAACAACAAAACATTGTTGAATATCATGCAAAGATGAATGTAGTGTCCGAACGCAAGTGCACATGTCGTGACCAAGTAATAAAGTGATGAGTGAGTATCGTCCCACGTGAAGTGAACTAAAACTATTAAAGAGACTTTTGCCGTGTGAAATGCTATAGCAAAGATAAGATGGCTCACAAGATAAAATAAAGGTGGATTAATTAAATGCAACTATAACTAAGATGAGGGGTACTAGGATGTAAAGGAAAATGATAATAGGAGGTCTAGGGTTGCTCAGGGTTGCCATGAACTACAACACTCGTATTTGCTCTAGGGATTGCTGCAGCAATTGCTCCAAGTGCCAAGTCCAGTCTTGAATGGAGTCTTCCCAGACTTCAATTCCTTGCAATTCTGAGGTTCAGGCACGCATTCCTGCTTAGTCCTCACCCCGAAATTGTGCATGAAGCTCCACTATGGGGGTAATGGGAAACCATATATTCCTATATTGGCTTAATCCCATATATTCAACTATTTTTCCAGCCTCCATTCCCCTCCTAGGTGAATTTTTGCCTAAGCCTTCCTCCACTAACTTCCGTTATCGGGGGAAATTAAAATATAAACACAGTTGAATGTTAAGACAATGTTGCAGTAAAATGTGTTGTTACTAAAAATGTGCTTAAGTTCATTACAACCCTTATGCAACCCTAGCTGGAAACTAGCCAAGCCTCATGGTTACACTGGTTACAAAATTCCCAGAATCACCGGTATGCATCCCAAGTGATAAAAACACAAGTGCAGTTCTTGATAAAAAGCAGAAGAAAAAGGAAAACACAACAGCAATCAATGGAAATCAGAAATTGCAAATTATCCCGTGCTCTAATGCTTCTATGTAGTCTGTCGCTGTTCTTCTTCCTATTCTCCTCTGGTCTCTCCCCGTGGCTCTTGCTTTCTGCCCTTTTATAATCAGGCCTTGTGGTCCTAGTAAAGTGTCCAGGTTTTCTAACATTCTCCCTGCTCTACAGCCAGCATCTCTGCTTTCAGCTTTTTCCTCTCCACTTTCAGTAGTGGAGGCAGTTCTGTACCAACCCAACCAGTAGCCTGCAGTGTCAGCTTGCTGCTTTCTCCTGCTAGGTGCTGGCTGCACCTGCTGTGCAGCTCTGCTCCCCTGCCATATCAAACAGAATCAGTGCCTTGCAGGAAAAAAGGAGCAGCTTTACTCAATATCACTTGGTTCGCTGCCAAGATTGCCATATATGCACACTACATTGCTACAGCACACAGGGTGGATGATATTTCATCTAAGGGAGTCATCACATTCAGTTAGATCTGGGAATAAGAGTGCTTAATAATCAAAATAGCACAATAAACACACTCAGAAAGCATATAAAAATTACAGTAAATTGAAGTTATGAAATCCCCCCAAACTTAAAGGATTACTTGTCCCCAAGCAATCTACTCTGCTCACCACACCCTTACTAAATGATTCCAGCCCTTTCTCTTGCACAATTTCATATAGTTCTGCTGATAGCTCTCAACTCTCAGGATTGCTTCCATATAAGGGATACCACAAGCCTTTCTCGCAATCACACCCAAGACCTTCTTTGAAGTTGTGTGTGTGACATGGACAGTTTTTCAAAGAACTACTTGGGTCAAAATCAGCCAGAGTTCCTGAGATTTTCTTGCTAATATATTGAGCTTCCTTTCTTAGGACAAGTTGGCATGCATCATAGGCGCAGCCAGGGCAACAAATATGGGGGGAGGTAGCTCACTGATTTCCTTTCTTTCTTTATTTTTATATAGATTTTTCTTTTTCTCTCTCTTTTTTTTTATATATTATTCTAGCAGAGGTCATTAGTGCCTTTTGACACGAATGCCAACATGTACGATGTAGGCACCCGGTTACTCAGCCTTATCACCTTTAAGCAGCATCCCACTCATACTTTATGTCCCTATTTTACGCAAGGGTACACATGGGGCTCATGCATACCCCTGGTTACTAAGGAACTATAGAGGCATTGGAGTGTCCAAATTTTTCTCTACTTTCCCTACTTCCCCCCGAAACTTAAGCCTTTCTGACCATACGCATATGCCTCTTTTATACGACCGCAGAAAACTCTCAATATTAGCTCTAAAACTTAGGTCCTATTTCTGAAAAATCTACAAATTTCTTTTGGCAAACTACCCATGATCCTGTGCTTATTAGAAGAAGGTTCTGTGTGTGGTTGGGTAGGTGTGCAAGCCTCCTATTCTGGTTTTTAGTGAAGTTCCCAATCTTCATCATGGAGTATCACAAAGATTACAACAGGCTATACAATGTGCAGACTCATTTCTCTCTTCTCTCTTTTTATTTTTTTTATTTTATATATATAACTATATACATCGAAACAGACAGTAAGACAGGTAGCAGCAAGTACTAATGCAGTCTTATCCAACACAGTCAGGCAGAAACACAAATAAACAGCAACACAGATAAATAGAACACAAACAAACAGAACACAAATAAATAAGTCCAAGCCTAACATATGCTTCAGCAAACACTACAGCAATAATTAAAACAACACTAAGTCCCACAAATGCCACAGCAAACATTATAATGGCCCCCCCAAACTCAATGATGAGCAGTGTCCCCACTGTTGAGTAAATTGCCAAAAACAAAAGGGACACCAAGCAAAAACAGATGTAGGGCCAAAGAAATTCTAAATGCGACAGAGAAGGAATAGGAGATAAGGGAACTTCCTGGTGGTGCTTGCAGAGATGCTATAGCACCCTAGGGGCATTAACCCCCAGAAGACCTTGAAAAGCTTTGAAGCCCACTCCTTCGCTGTGTTGATTGTTGTGGGGGCTTTCTTTTACGCATCACTGTTGCCCATTTTGCAATAGGTTCATCATCTTCTAAGGACTCAGTGCCTACTGGAGTCTGATGGGGTTCTGGTTGTGGCTCTGTGCTGTTTGAGGAGTCTTGAGACTCCTTGTTCTCTTCTGCCCGCAGCTCTTGTGTTTGGCCTTCCTCCTCGAAGGTAGCATGGAGTAAGTTAGTGGGGAACTTCGGGAATGCGAAAAATTATTTGTAATTCTGCTTAAGGATGGTGTGGAGGGCGAAGTCCTTCTTCTGTTCATAGCGCCAAAACGTCTGCAGATGTTGTAACAGCTTTGCTTACTGTCTGAGTATGGTAGCTTGTTGCTGGAGGATGAGCTGAAGGGTCTTGTCGGCTGGCTGAGTGGCAGAGGTAGAAACAGAGGGTCCAGCAGCTTGTGGAGGATCTCGGGAGGCAACTGGTAGGTGAGGGGCATATTTTTCTTGGACAATCCGGGCAATGGTGATTGTGGTGATAGGGCTGGTGTCCTTTAATGTTTCTTCATCAATGGAGACTAGGACTCGACGATTCTTGAACAGGATAGTGATGAGGGAAGGGAAGAGTAAGCTTCCCTTTTTCTGGTTGGCGCATACTTCAATTTGGCCACTAACGATTTGGCCAACATTGAGTGGTCTACCGGATATGAGTGCGTTAACCATTGCTACTCTATCTTAGCTCACTATCTGCCCATGGGTGGAAGGTAGCAAGCGGGTCTTGATAAAGTGGTACCACACCTTTGCTGCCGGTACTAGAGAGACCCGATTGATGGTGGTGGAGCCTTGTGGTGATTTTTCCCAGGTGGTGCTTGGAAGGCATACCTGGGTAAGCATTACGTCCCAGTCCTGGTCCGTCAGCCCCTGTAAATAGTCCTCGTACTGGTCTTCCTCGTCTGGCAGATTGTAGGCCTTGTTTATGGAGGCTTGGTCGAACCGAACCCTAGTCTCCCTAACTGTCACCCACTTCTCATTGCCTGGTGAGAAGTTTGCGTAGAATTCCCAAACCAGAGGGATAAGGGCAATTTGCGGGTGTCTTACAAAAGATTCCCAACCCCTCTGTTTGACCACAGTGCCAACATACATTGGCAGTCTTAAATCCTCCATGGCCGTGAAAGTGAAACCCTTCTCTGCGCAGAAATTTCGCAGCAGGATCTCCTCATCGTGTCTCTGTTTGTTCACCTCGGAGGTGAACTTCTTCACCTTGCTCGCCTTCCGGGCCACCGTCTTGATTCTCGGCATGGTTGGTTACGGGGGTTTCGAAGTGGAGGTCTCTGGTACGAAGAAGGTGAGGGAGCTATAGGGGTTTTGGGAACTCAGGAGAGATACTTAAGGGTGAAGGGGGTGGGGGAGTTGTAGAGGTGTAATGAGGGTGGGGGAACGTGTTTTCGTGACTTATGGGCTTCTGCCTTTTTCCTGCCTCCATTTTGCTCTTGACAACAATTTTTGAAATTTTTTTTTATAGCATAGCAGGGGGGAACCCCTTTATTTAGGGTTGAATGCATTTGTTGTAGCAACTTTTGCAGCAAAAACTGGCTTGCCTAGGATTTTGCTGTAGCAAAGGTGGCTTGCCCAAAATCTTTCTTCAGCAGACCAAAGACTAACTTCCACCTAGTTTTGCTGTAGCAAAGTGAGAACTATCCTGCAGATTACTATGTTTCCCCACCTACGTAACAAACACAAATGCGATTAAATTCACAAATTAAACTTTCTAAAACTGCTAAATTAACCAACAACAGATTTAAACGTGGGTTGCTTCCCATGAGCGCTTGTTTTAGAGTCATCAACCTGACTTCCTTCCTGTTCATTCCTCTTGCAGATGGATGGAGGTGTGTTGTCTATCCATATCACCTCCCAGATAGTGCTTGACTCTTTGTCCATTTACCCTGAATGTCCTCCCTTCCTTTTCTTCTTCCAATTCAACAGTTCCAAACGGGAAGACCTTGCTTATGCGAAAAGGACCAGACCAACGAGATTTCAATTTCCCAGGAAACAATGTCAGCCTAGAGTTGTACAGTAGCACTCTCTGTCCCACTTCAAAGTTCCTTGGTTGTATCTTCTTGTCATGCCATTACTTTGCTTTCTCCTTGTATAGTTTGGCATTCTCATAAGCCTGACCACGGAATTCATCTAGCTCATTAAGCTGCAGCATCCTTTGCTCACCAGCAGCTTCCAGATTCAAGTTTAGCTTTTTCACTGCCCAATATGCTCGATGCTTTAACTCTACTGGTAGATGATAAGCCTTCCCGAACACTAACTTGTATGGTGACATGCCCAGTGGTGTCTTGTAGGCTTTTCTATAGGCCCATAATGCATCATCCAACCTTGAGGACCAATCCTTCCTCATGGGACCTACTGTTTTCTCCAAGAGTCCCTTGATCTCTCTGTTCGAAACTTTAGCCTGCCCACTCAATTGTGGGTGATAGGGTGTTGCCACCTTGTGCCTCACTCTATATTTGTTTTGGAGTGCTCTGAACTGCCTATTGCAAAAATGGGTCCCTCCATCGCTGATGATGGCTCTGGGGGTTCCAAACCTTGTAAAGATGTTTCTCTTCAGAAATCTGGTCACCACCCTTGCCTCATTAGTTTGAGATGCAATTGCTTCCACCCACTTGGAGACATAGTCTACGGCTACTAGAATGTATTGATTCCCAAAACTCGAAGGGAATGGGCCCATGAAATCTATTCCCCATTCATCAAATAATTCCACCTCTAAGATGTTGTTCAGTGGCATTTCATGTCTACGAGATATATTCCCTGTCCTTTGACATCGGTCGCATTGCTTTGCAAAAGAGTGGGAGTCCTTGAATAGAGAGGGCCAGTAGAACCCAGCCTGCAGTACCTTGTTTGCATTTCTAACTCCTCCAAAATGGCCTCCATAAGGGGAAGCATGGCATTGCTGCAAGATTTGCTCCATCTCTTCGTTGGGTATGGATCTCCTTATCATCTGATCAGCACAGTGCTTGTAAAGGTATGGTTCATCCCAGTAATATGAGTTCACTTAATGCAGAAATTTTTTCTTCTATTGTAACGTCAAGTCTGGTAGGAGCAGTCCACTCACAAGGTAATTTACATAATTAGCATACCATGGCACACCATCTTAGGACAGGAGGTAGAGTTGTTCATTTGGGAACCTCTCGTTAATTTCATTTTCTCCTGAGCTGTCCCCTTCTAGTCTAGAGAGATGGTCTGCCACTTAATTTTCAGTTCCCTTTCTATTCCTGATCTCTAGGTCGAATTCTTGAAGCAAAAGCACCCATCGAATGAGCCTGGGCTTGGAATCCTTTTCCTAACTAGGTGTTTGATGGCAGAATAGTCTGTGCACACTATCACTTTTGTTCCTATCAGATATGCTCTGAATTTTTCAAAGGTGAAAACTACTGCAAGTAATTCCTTTTCTGTCACTGTGTAGTTCAGTTGGGCCTCCTGCAGTGTTTTGCTTGCATAATATATAGAGTGAAAAAGCTTGTTCCTACGTTGCCCGAGAACAGCTCCCAATGCTGCTTCACTAGCATCACACATTAGCTCGAAAGGAGAGGTCCAGTCTGGTGCCACGATAACTGGGGCTGTACTCAATTTCTTCTTGAAGTCACAAAATGCTGTCATACAACTTTCATCAAAACAGAAAGTTCTGTCCATCTCGAGCAAACTGTATAAAGGTTTGGCAACCTTAGAGAAGTCTTTAATGAACCTTCTATAAAATCCTGCATGACCCAGAAATCTTCGGATGCCCTTGACAAAGGTGGGAGGAGGCAGTTTCTCTATGATTTCCACCTTGGCCTTGTCAACTTCAAGTCCTCTTTGAGAAACTTTATGCCCCAGCACAATCCCCTCTTTTACCATAAACTGGCACTTTTCCCAGTTCAATACCAAGTTTGTTTCCTCACACTGTTGTAAGACTTTAGCAAGGTTTTCTAAACATAGGTCAAAAGAGTCCCCAAAGATTGAGAAGTCATCCATGAAAATTTCCACAAACTGTTCAGCCATTTCTGTAAAAATTGCCATCATGCATCGCTGAAACGTTGCTGGAGCATTGCAAAGCCCAAATGGCATTCTTCGAAATGCAAAGGTACCATAAGGACATGTGAATGTGATCTTATGCTGATCTTTCGGTGCTATAGCAATCTGGTTGTATCCTGAATATCCATCCAGGAAACAATAATATTCTCTTCCTGTAAGTCTATATAACATTTGATCAATGAATGGCAAGGGAAAATGATCTTTCCTGGTGCTTTTGTTCAGTTTTCAATAATCCATGCAAATCCTCCAACCAGTCACAACCTTGGTGGGGATAAGCTCATTGTTTTCGTTTTCCACCACAGTCATACCCCCTTTCTTAGGAACACATTGAACTGGACTCACCTAGGAGCTGTCTGATATGGGGTAGATAATTCCAGCATCTAGCCACTTAATAATTTCCTTCTTAACCACCTCCTTCATTATCGGGTTGATCCTCCATTGGGGTTCTATGGACCCTCTTTCATTGCTTTCCAAGAGGATCTTATGCATGTAAAATGAGGGGCTGATTCCCTTAATATCAGCAAGTGTCCAACCAATAGCCCTTCTGAATTTCTTCAATGTCAAGACCAATTTCTCCTCTTGTTCCTCTGTCAAAAATGCTGAGATAACCACAGGAAGGGTGGTTATTTCTCCTAAATACGTATACTTGAGGTGTGCTGGTAAAGGCTTCATTTCCAAGACTGGTGGTTCCTCCACTGATGCTTTCAGCAACCTTGATTCCGATGGGGTCACATATAATGTCTCCTTCCTTGGCTCCTGGTTCCTAATGGCAGGACTGACATCAATCTAGGCCCATTCTTTCTCGTCTTCCCCTTCTGAATCTGAGTTGTCTGTCCATGCTACTGGTGGTGGGCCCTTGCAACATCTTTCTAACTGCTCTGATGCTAATGTGTCTATCATAGACACAACTGCACATTCCTCTTCTTCACTAGCAAACTTCATGGTTTGGAGTACATCGAATGTAACCTGCTCATCCTGGACTCTCATGGTTAATTCCCCTTTCTGAACATCAATTAATGTCCTGCCAGTTGCTAGGAATGGTCTGCCCAAAATAATTGGTACCTCTGCATCAGCTTCATAGTCCAGTATTGTAAAGTCTACTAGGAAGATGAACTTGTCCACCTTAACCAGTACATCCTCGATCTTTCCTTCTAGATGAGCTATGGATCTGTCTGCAAGTTGCAGTGAGACTGTGGTATGCCTTGCTTCTCCAATTCTTAGTTTTTTAAATATGGCCATTGGCATGAGGTTGATGCTTGCTCCCAAATCACAAAGTTCCTTGCCAAAATACTGGTTCCTGATAGAACAAGGTATGGTGAAACTTCCTGGATCCCTAAGTTTGGGTGGCAGCTTATTCTGCAGCACAGCACTGCATTCTCTTGTGAGAGCAACAATCTCAAACTCGCCAAATCTTCTCTTCTTGGTCAAGATGTCCTTCATGAACTTTATATAGTTAGGCATCTGCTCTAGTGCTTCCACCAGAGGAATGTTAATGTGCAGCTGTTTTAGGACATCTAGAAATCTTCTAAACTGCTAGTCATTCTGCTTTTTCTAGAATCTCTGAGGGAAGGGGGGAGGTAGCTTAGTTTGCTGCATGCCTTGCTGTGGCAAAGTTGCTGAATTTTGTTGTGGTATAGTTGCAGCATTTTCTCCAGAGATGGTTGCTTCCTCGCTTACCTCCTCCTCTTGCTTTTGCTTGTCTTTCTTTTTCTCCGGGGGTACAGTAGAGTCTTTCTGGTCTCGTCCTCTTACTTTTGGTGCCTCCACCATGCAATGCTCTTTCCCTTTTCTCCTAGGGACTTCAGTATTGCTTGGAAGTGTCCCTGGAGGTATGCTTTTTAGTTCATTGGCAAGCTGTCCCACTTGAGTTTCCAAATTTCATAATGAGGCTGCTTGACTCTGGATTAGAGCATCATTCCTTGCCATATATTCCTTCATCAGGGATTCTAGTGAAGTGGTGGTTTCGTGAGGCTGATGTCTTTGCTGATGGAAGCCAGGGGGAGCCTGTGGTCTTTGTGGAGCAGAGTTACTCCCTTGTCCCGTACCATAGTTGCTGCAGGAAAAATTGGGGTGTTGCCTCCATCCTGGATTATATGTGTTGGAATAGGGATTGTTATTGCGATTCATATTTCCCATGTAGCACACTAATTCTGGGTTTGAGGGACAAGTTTCAAATAGATGTGGTCCATTGCACAATACACAAGACGGTCCAGTCTCCTAGACTGCATTAGCTGCTTGAGGGTGGTTCAATTGCTAGCTTTTTAAGACATTAACTAGTGAAGCTAGTTAGGCTGTGAGAGAGGTAACTTCACTCACTTCATGCATGCCTGCCGTTTTTCTGCCAGTGGAAACTCTGTCCATAGGCCACTGATAGTTGTTACTAGCCATTCTTTCGAGCAGCTCATATGCCTCATTATATATTTTGGATAATAGTGCCCCATTAGCTGCTGCATCCACTATAGTGCGGGTTTGAGCATTAAGGCCATTGTAAAAGGTCTCCATCTGAATGCAGTAAGGGATTCCATGATTAGGGCATCTCTATAATAGCTCTTTATACCTCTCCCAGGTCTCATACAATGATTCACCTTCCAACTGATGGAAAGAGGTGATGTCATTTCTTAATCTGGCATTCTTGGCGGGCAGGAAGTATTTCAGCAGAAATTTCTTAGCCAAATCGCTCCAATTAGCGATAGAGTTGGGTGGCAGAGAGTTCAGCCACGCTTTTGCTTGATCTCTTAATGAGTAAGGGAACAACTTTAGCTTGAGCACTTCTTCTATTACCTCATTCATTTTGAAAGCATCTATGACTTCCATGAATACTCTTAAGTGAAGATGAGGGTCTTCTGTAGGCATTCCCCTGAACTGGCCTGCAGTCTGCAGCATTTGGAACATTACTGGCTTGAGCTCAAAGTGTAGAGCCTCGATCTCTGGTCTCACAATACTCGGGTTCAAACCATTCAGACTTGGTTGAACATAAGCATTTAAGACCCTATCTCTATCATCCATGTTGTCTGCACCATTCTGATTAGCCATTCCTGCCTGCTGCTGAGGTCCTAACTGTCCTTTTTTTATTCTCAAAAGCATTCTTTCTATCTCTGGATCTAGAGGTAGAAGTTCTCTTTCAGCCCGGCTCATGCACTGCGTCACCTGTTCAATAAAACACCAGAGTGAATAATAGATGTAACTAAAAACACTTCACACAGTCAAGTAACTAAGAACAATTTTTAAGTTGACATTCCCCGGCAACGGCGCCAAAAACTTGTTGAATATCATGCAAAGATGAATGCAGTGTCCGAACGCAAGTGCACGTGTCGTGACCAAGTAATAAAAGGATGAGTGAGTATCGTCCCACGAGGAGTAAACTAAAACTATTAAAGAGACTTTTGCCGTGTGAAATGTTGTAGCAAAGATAAGATGGCTCACAAGATAAAATAAAGGTGGATCAATTAAATGCAACTATAACTAAGATGAGGGGTACTAGGATGTAAAGGAAAATGATAATAGGAGGTCTAGGGTTGCTCAGGGTTGCCATGAACTACAACACTTGTATTTGCTCTAGGGATTGCTGCAGCAAATACTCTAAGTGCCAAGTCCAGTCTTGAATGGAGTCTTCCCAGACTTCAATTCCTTGTAATTCTGAGGTTCAGACACGCATTCCTGCTTAGTCCTCACCCCAGAATTGTACATGAAGCTCCACTATTGGGGTAATGGGGAACCATATATTCCTATATTGGCTTAATCCCATATATTCAACTATTTTTCCCGCCTCCATTCCCCTCCCAGGTGAATTTTTGCCTAAGCCTTCCTCCACTAACTTCCGTTATCGGGGGAAATTAAAATATAAACACAATTGAATGTTAAGACAATGTTGCAGCAAAATGTGTTGTTACTAAAAATGTGCTTAAGTTCATTACAACCCTTATGCAACCCTAGCTGGAAACTAGCCAAGCCTCATGGTTACACTGGTTACAAAATTCCCAGAATCACTGGTATGCATCCCAAGTGATAAAAACACAAGTGCAGTTCTTGATAAAAATAGAAGAAAAAGGAAAACATAACAGCGATCAATGGAAATCATAAATTGCAAACTATCCTGTGCTCTAATGCTTCTATGCAGTCTGTCGCTGTTCTTCTTCCTATTCTCCTCCGGTCTCTCCCCGTGGCTCTTGCTTTCTACCCTTTTATAATCAGGACTTGTGGTCCCCGTAAAGTGTCCAGGTTTTCTGACACTCTTCCTGCTCTACAGCTAGCATCTCTGCTTTCAGCTTTTTCCTCTCCACTTTCAGTAGTGGAGGCAGTTCTGTACCAACCCAACCAGCAGCCTGCAGTGTTAGCTTGCTGCTTTCTCCTGCTAGGTGTTGGCTGCACCTGCTGTGCAGCTCTGCTCCCTTGCCACCTGCGCCATATCAAATAGAATCAATGCCTTGCAGGAAAAAGGGAGCAGGTTTACTCAATATCACTTGGTTCGCTGCTAAGATTGCCATATATGCACACTACATTGTTACAGCACACAGGGTGGATGATATTGCATCTAAGGGAGTCATCACATTCAGTTAGATCCGGGAATAAGAGTGCTTAATAATCAAAACAGCACAATAAACACACTCGGAAAGCATATAAAAATTACAGTAAATTGAAGTTATCAAACATGCATGTGGTTCTCAGTCATTTGCCGAAGTTGAAGA
The DNA here is from genome assembly GCA_037074535.1 of Gleditsia sinensis. NCBI lineage: Eukaryota > Viridiplantae > Streptophyta > Magnoliopsida > Fabales > Fabaceae > Gleditsia > Gleditsia sinensis. Next base: position 26,120,702 of record CM073471.1, read on the forward strand.
ATTAACAATATGATTTTACAAGTAGCTATTGTTATATATAAACTTGTGTGTATTGTTTCTTTAAAATTGAAATGTTTTATTGTAGAGAAATCCTGAAATGGGCGAGAAGCCATCAATTGACCGGATTTGGGAGCTACAACATAGCTGCAAGGGTAAAGATGGGGAAGTTATATGGTTTGATGCAAAATCTTAAGAAGTTCATGTATACTTTAATTTTATTAACTTTTTACAAATTAAGATTTATATAATTGCTTTTACTCTAAATCTCACTCTAAATTTTTGCTCTTTAAATATGTAGGGCCAACTACAAGAGATTCTGGCTAAGCAATCACAAGAAGACAATCTTAGTCTAAGGAACAACGAGATCTTAACCCAAGTTCTAGGTCAGAGGACAGGGTATTTTTGTGGCAAAGGATATAGAGTTAGACCTCCCCTTAAGAGACCCACTCATCGAATGACTTCCGAACACCTTCAGAAGCAAAAGAAGAAAATACGTGAAGAGGTAACTACAGAATTACGTGAAGAGACTACGAGAAGAAGCAATACGGGAAGAGGCAAGATTACAAGAAGAGAGAATGAAAGTAACGTTGCAAGAGACTTTGCATACACAATCGCAAGCACAATTAGAGGAAAGACTACAGTCACAGATGGCTTCTCTAATCACATCTCTTCAACAAGTATTTTCCTTGATCAAGTTGAGAATATATATGGATCTAGTGCTTAATCTTAAGATTTTGATCTTGGCATTGCTATTAAATTATTTCAATGCTTGGATTTTGTTTTTTACATTATTACAACTTAATAAATATTCTCTTGTTGCTATGAGCATGCATGTTAAGCTAAGGTTAGAGAAGAAGATGTGAGAGATAGGATAATTAGTAGTGGACAAGTAGTTGGTTTCGTTATAGCCATCAACAATGATAGTTTCTCTTTTGTTAGCGTAAAGTTGGCCTAGGAAATTGCTCATTTACTGTCAATATGTTCTTTGTCCTGCTAAGGCTTGTGTAGCCAGTGTCTTTGACCTACAATTAAGTGAAATATGCTAATAGTTAGCTTGAACGAAAATTTTAATTGTTTTGGATTTTTTTGTGAAATGCATGATACAAAATTTCTGTAATTTTTTGAATTAAAGGCTTTCTCATACATAAATCCCGTGTTTTAGATTCTTGAGAAATTTTGGGAATGTGTATATGATAATGTTTCTGTTCTCTTAAACTCCCTATTATATCCAGTTTGATAAGGATACATATTTTTGAATTATTATCTGTTTTGTGATGGAAACTGAACTAAGTGAATGTCGGCTACTTTTGGGGATTCTTTTTTGCTATGTGTTTTAAGTCTCCATTCATTTTGCATAGATTAAATATGAATGTGTTATGTATATTGTAGGCTCCTTATTTTGTTAATATGAAACTTGAAGTTTGGGTTCACTGAGTAGAAGTACTCGCCTATTTTTGATTCTGTTTACTTTTTTTGCATCAATAATATTTCTGGGCTATAGTGAATTTGATCTTAAGATTGTGCTTTTTCTATTGTTTACTTTGCAATAGTTCTCTTAAACTCCCTATTATATCCAGTTTGATAGGGATACATATTTTTGAATTATTATCTGTTTTGTGATGCAAACTAAATTAAGTGAATGTCGGCTACTTTTGGGGATTCCTTTTTGCTATGTGTTTTAAGTCTCCATTCATTTTGCATAGCTTAAATATGAATGTGTTATGTACATTGTAGGCTCCTTATTTTGATAATATGAAGCTTGAAGTTTGAGTTCACTGAGTAGTAGTATTGGCCTATTTTTGATTCTGTTTACTTTTTCTGTATCAATGATATTTTTGGGCTATAGTAAATTTGATCTTGGGATTGCACTTTTTCTGTTGTTTGCTTTGCAACAGTTTTGATCATAATATATTTACTTCACATTATAATTCTGGTTGAGAAAAGATATATGGTAGCCATTGATGGAGTATTATTTATTCGCTTCTATCTTTCAAAATGATTTTTGAGTAGTTGTTTTAGTGCTATGATGAATTTTTGTTGGAGAAATTTTTTTGGATTCCTTTCCTCTAGACTACAAATAGAATTGGTTTACAGGATATGTGGAAGGACTGGCCCAATTCTTATTAGTTGATATTTTATGTTTTTTCAGGATTGTTTTTTTATTTTCTGGGTTCTAGGAGGATATTTTATTCTTTTTTTCAGAAATTCCTTTTCTTTCTAATGGATTCTTCTTTTATGAAGGAAAAATGCTATTTTCTTACTTGATATGATACATTTGGTCTTAGTACGAATGCAGAGTTAATGAAGGCTTCCATAAATACAGTCTTAAATGTGTTGTCTTCTTTTGTAATATCTTTCCTTTATAATGTATTGTTCTTCTTTTGGAAAAAGAAATTAGAAAGGATAAATTTGCTATTCTTCTTGCTTGATATAATACTTTTGAGCTGAGAATGAAATAAGAGTTTTTTAGGGCATCTATAGGATTTTAAATGTGATAGTCACATTCTATTATTTTTGAATCCTCTGTAATTTGGTTCTTGTCTTTATATTGAGTATATAATGTTATATTAGATACTAATTTTTTGTACTGTTTTTTTCCTTTAGGCGTAAGCCTTTGATTTATTGTAGTAAGTTATACTGTTGTTACAAATGCACAAGGCTATCAAAAAAATTTTTGGTAGATATATTTTTATCGAGTTTTATACCGTTGTGCCAATAGTCTGTTTGGCCTACTAACATCTTTTTTTTTTTGCATTTTTTCACTAACTTCTGTTTAATTTTTGTGATTTCTTTTGTTATTTTTAGTAGAATATCATATTATCAAAAATATGTCGCTAAATGATTATTTAATTAAAACTAAATAACTGAAAAAGACTTTAAAAGTGAAAAAGACTTGGCCACTGTATATTTTGTGTTTATAAACTACAAATGAAGTATTATTTAATATGCTTTATGTTTATTAAATTAAATATTGAAATAGTTTTGCTTGAAAAATTATTGAGATAAATTAATATTGGCCAATTTAACTTATTTCCTATTTAATAATGTCTTCCAATTCATTTTTTTTAAGATATGATGGTACAATCATGTATTTATAGTTATAATATTATTGACTATTGCATAATGTTATTTTTCAATTGTGTTTGGCTATAGAAAGTTTCTTACATGATATTATTTTGTTTGTATTAATTTTTAAGTTATATTAATTTGTTACATTTGATTAAACAGGGACAACTTCCAATAATCTTTTCGAGTAGTGCTTTTCCAACCATTGTAGCTAATACGACCAGAACTACAACACCAACATCACCAAATGAAGCACCGAGTTCATTGTTTTTGTTAATATTTAGCTGTGTATTGCTTTCTTTTTACTTGACAAAATGTTTCTTTTGAACATGGAATTGACATGATATTAGTGTATAATATTTGCTATATGTTAATATTATCATTTTATCAATAATTTTATTTATCTTAATTTTTATTAAGGTTTTAATTATTATAATTAAAATGATAAATTTATTAATAAAAAAAAGTTTGCACTAAACTTATGGTGGCGACTTAAAGAGGTTGCCACTAAATCTTACATGAAATTTTTTTGAATATTGAGACTTTTGGTGGCGACAAAATCGCCATTGAAAGCTTTGGTATCGATTTATTATCTCCACGAAAAGTAATCTTTAGTGGTGACTTCATTTGGTCACCACTAAAATTTTAAGGTTGAAAAATGAATAATAAAATCTTTAGTGGTGACTTATAGTCGCCACAAAAAATGAATATTGAAACATTTAGTGGCGACCTTAAGTCACTGCCAAAATCTTTAGTGGCGACTATATAAAGTCGCCATTAAAAATATCTTCTTTTTCATGGTGACTAAGCACTTAAGGCAGCGATATTTGTTAGATTTGGTGGAGTCGCCACTAAAAACTTTTAGCAACAGTAGTATCTGTAACGACTTGGCAGCGACAAAAAGTCGCCGCTAAAGCCTTTTAGCAGCGATTTTTAGACTTTGAGCGGCAACTTTAGTCGCCGCTGAAAGTATCTTTTTTTTGTAGTGTTAGGATTATCATGTACGAGTAAAATTAAAATATGTATTAACTTACTTTTAAGTTTTAACATTCGACTTATTAAATGATGAAATTAATTTATCTAAATATTCTTATTGAAAATTAAAAAAAAAGATAAAACAACATATAATTTTTATTTTGCATGACGACCTAATAACAAGGTCATATCTAATGACTACTAAGCAATATTTTAGAAATTGGATGAGTAATTAAATTGTTGAGGGAGCGATTCACGGTTTATTAGTCTAGCAATGGTTGAACTATGTTCGAATTAGTAGTAAAATATATAATATATTTTAATTTTTTTTTATATATTATAACATATGGTATATTAAAATTTAATATATAAAATTAATTAAATAAGTAAGTTAAAATAAAATATAAATAATACATACTAATATATTTAAAATTTCAATAATAACTATTGTGTATGAAATAACTTTTACATGATAATACTTGATAATCAATAATAATTATTAAAATATTATTTTTAATCACAAAAAAATTAAAATAAATGTATAGTTATCATTAATATAAGAAATTAGCCAAAATGATATAATTTTGTGTTAAAATATTTTTTAAAAGATAGTCCAAAACGGAGTCATTTTAATAACGGAAAAAGAAAATAATTGAAAAAGAGTAAACTATTTAAATCACTCCAGCTCACCAGCTTTTAGTTGGTTTTGATCGAATTTTCTTATTTTTTTGACCGATTCACCGACTTTTTATTGAATGGTTTTAGAAGTTAAATCGAATTGGTTCGTCCACCGATTTTTTGGTTCAACCAGCTAGTCCGTTCCAATTTATGCAGGTCTGTTGCCTTGAAAACTACTTTAATTTTGAAATTTTTTTTCTTATAAATTGTCTTTTTTTCATGTTGTAGCATGTCTAAAAAGAAGGGGAAGAAAATTCGCAACCCATAAATTTTTTTTCAGAGAAAATATGCCTTTGTATTGAAAATTCAAAACTTAGATACAAATTGACAATTTACAAGTTTACTCAGCACATTCAAGGTTTATTAATCAGATCAGAAGCCACAGAGAAGATTTACGTTAGCCTATTCTTGGTGATGATAATATAGGGATGATTGGCAGAAATTGGTATCCAAAGTCATGAGCAAATATTTTTCTACATCTTTGGCCACGTTTCGTTGTATCAACAAAATTGCATACTCTAGAAGTGTAGCATCACTAGGCAATCTGGCAGGTCCATTGCTGAGAAACCCGAACTCTTCCTCTGCCAAGCGAAAAAGCTCTTGGAAGATATCATTTTCTAGATACTTCAAGGGAAGCTCAAATCTTCTGTCATCAATGCTATAGAAAACGAAGTGTCCCTTCTCTGCCTTCGATGAAGCTGCTGCTTCTGTTGTTCTTTTAAAAACTATTCCCTTCTTCCGTTTTGTGGTCATTTTTTGCCATGTCCTAGACATTTGGATGAGCTTGTAGAGGCTAATCATACCAATCACTCGCTATGCAAATTGGTAGTAGCTTAAGCAACAAGGACAATGGCTTAAGTAAATACCCTGAAACTGTGCTAGTGTGGTAATTTATGATAAGTAAATAGGGATGTAGAAGCTAGGTTATATATATATATATTCATTCTGGTAGCTAAGTGAAAGATCCTTGAATATTGTGATTCTTGTGCCTTGTTCTATATATAGGATCATGTGCAGCTGAAGGGAATTTCCTTCAAGATTGCTGGTTGTACATTTTGTGCTAGGGCCAACACATAAGACAGCATGGTGGTTGATAGCAGCCTTAGTCCCACGTATGGTCCAATCCATCAGGTTGAGGCCATCAAGCCCATAACCGAGAACACAACCCAAAAGGAGGAACCAGCACTGAGGAAGGAGCGTGAAAGAAAGAGGCCAAGCTAGCTCTCAGACTATCGTGCATGAATAAGGAATAAAATACGTGGCGTTAGGAGCTTTTTAGAGGCTAGGAGCCGTTGAGTTTGTTAGGAAGGACTGTACTATTCTGTCCTTTACTTTTTATTATATTAACCTGGATTGTAGGAAATGGACGGACGTCTTATATGAAATATATGCATTTTCTTCTAGAGTTTATCCTTTCGTTCGAAACAAAGGAACCTTCGTATTTGCATTAACCCTAAAACGCTATCACTGGTGCTTTCCTTAAGAGCTCCATGGCTGACGGTACTCACTTAGCCCGTATGGATGAAGCACTCAAGGCCTACCGTGACGAGATGTCTGAGTTTCAGCTGGCCACCGATCATCGTTTATCCTAGATGGAAGCAACAATGACTAATGTGGAGAATCTGCTACAAAAATTCCTCTCCACGTCTATGTCTCTTGCATCTAGCTCTTCAGTACCTGGGGCCCAACCACCTCCAATTACGACCCAAGGATCCATTCCTCCCCCGGTTCCTCCTGCTCCTCTGGGTTTTAAACCTGACAAAGGGCTTCTCAAAGGTATGCGTATTGACATTCCCACTTTTGATGGCACTGATGCTGAGGATTGGATTTTTAAAATAGAAGAATTTTTCGCCATGTATCACACCCCACTCGAGCAACACATCCCACTATCTTCCTTGCACATGACTGGCCCAGCTTACAGCTGGTATAAGTGGATGCACCGTAACTGGTATCTCCAAGGCTGGCTGGCATTTTTGGATGCCTTACTCCTTCATTTTGGTCGCACCTGTTTTGACGACCCCAAAGCAGCCTTGAAGGAACTCAGGCAAACAGGCACTGTGGGTGATTATCAAGGTCATTTTGAAGAAATTTCCACTCGCATTACTGGGATCACAGACAACTGGCTCGTCAGTTTCTTCATTGCCAGATTAAAAGAACACATTAAGCATGAGTTATTAGTGGCTCAACTAGTATCATACTTCCATTCCATTTACTTGGCCAAACTTTTTGAACGTAAACACACACACCTTACTCATTTCCGGTATCAACCTAAATCCTTCATTCCTCAGCCCTCTACTACTTCTAATCCTCCTGCACATCACACCATACTTGCCCCACGTCCCATACAAGCTGTGCGACCTCTGCAGTCCTTACCACCTATTCCTCCACCAACCAAACCTCTTCCAGATTCCTATAAGCAGCTAACACCTGTAGAAATGTGAGCCAAGCGTGAAAAAGGGTTATGCTATTACTGTGATGACAAATTTGCACCAGGCCACAAATGCAAATCTCAATGTTACTTGCTGCTAGATCAAGAAGACTTCGTGGAAATTTTGCAATGGGGAGGACAACCGCAACTCGAGCCCACACTTATGGATCAATCTGATCCTTCAAGCCCACCACTTGAAATTAGCTTTAATGCCTTTGTGGGTTAACTAGGTTCCAATACCATCAAGCTCACGGGAAGATGCAAGAATGTTCCGATTAGCATCCTCGTGGATGGAGGGAGTACGTATAACTTTATCAAGGGTTCCATTCTCAACAAGGTGCAGGCACCCCAAATTACTGTACCCCAATTTAAAGTCATGGTGGGCAATGGAGCTTTCTTATTGTGTACCTCAAAATGCGAAAACGTGCTGCTAGATGTACAAGGGCATCGTTTACGTACTGATTTATTTGTACTGAACCTCAAAGGAGTTAATATTGTCCTGGGTGGTCAATGGCTCAAGACGTTGGGACTTATCCAAATGGACTATGGCTTGCTCACGATGGATTTCAACTTGAATGGGAAGAGCATCCACCTCCAAGGTGAAACACTTTTTAACATGCAACCTCTGTCCCTTAGAAAGCTCGCAAAACTCGAGCATAATATTGCATGCATGTTTCAGCTTTATTTTTCTACCACTTTTTCTAGTTCTCCTATGCATAACGAATGGCCTTTGGAATTACAGGATTTGCTCATCAAATATCATGCTTTGTTTAAGGAACCTACGGGTTTACCTCCTTCCCGAAGTGCAGACCACCAGATTCATCTATTAGAAGGCTCTCCACCTGTCAACGTCCAGCATTATCGCTATCCTCACTTCCAAAAAGCTGAAATTTAGCGCTTGGTAACCGAGAAGATGAACGCTGGAATCATTCGCCCTAGCCATAGCTCATTTTCCTCACCGATGCTTTTGGTCAAGAAAAAGGATGGTACGTGGTGTTTTTGTGTGGACTACCGTGCATTAAACAAGGCCATTGTGAAGGATAAGTATCCAATCCCTACCATAGATGAACTTGTGGATGAGTTGCATGGCGCCAAGTATTTCTCTAAGCTTGATCTTCAATCCGGCTATCACCAGGTGCGAATGAAGGAAGCAGATATCTACAAGACGGCTTTTTGCACGCATCAGGGTCATTATGAGTTCACTGTGATGTCGTTCGGATTGACGAACACCCCAGCCACATTCCAATCCATCATGAATCAACTCTTCCTCCCATACTTGTGGAAGTTTGTAGCCGTGTTCTTTGATGACATTTTGATCTCTAGTGGCACCTCCAAAGATCATCTTTGCCATCTGTAACTGGTCTTCGATAAATTAACCACCCATTGTTTTTACTTGAAGCAAACCAAATGCTTTTTCTTCCAGCAATCTATTGAATATTTGGGCTATATGGTTTCGGCTTCAGGGGTGGCTACGGATCCAAGCAAAGGTCTAAACCATGGTGGAATGGCCACTTCCCACCAACACCAAGCAGCTTAGAGGATTTTTGGGCATCACAGGGTATTATTGAAGGTTTATTCGCCACTATGCTAAAAAAGCTGCACCTCTCACGCAGTTGTTACGTAAAGAAGGGTTCCTCTGGACCAATGCAGCCACAGTAGCCTTCGAGCAACTTAAGCAAGCAATGGTTTAAGCACCCGTACTAGCATTACCCGATTTTGCTGCCTTATTCGAAGTAGAGATGGATGCTTCCCTCTCAGGCATCGGTGCAGTACTTACAAAACAGAGGCACCCACTAGCTTATTTTAGTAAGCAACTTACCCCCAAGCTACGTCAAGCCTCGGCCTATGTTAAGGAATTGTATGCCATCACCTAAGCCGTGCGGAAATGGCAGCATTACTTGCTTGGACGGCACTTTTTGATCATCACTGACCACCGTAGTTTGAAGGAGCAAATGTCACAAGTGTTGCAGACGCCCGAACAGCATACCTTAGCAAACTTATGGGGTTTAACTACTTTATTGTCTACAGGCCTGGCAAATTTAACATCGTGGCTGACACATTATCTCGCAGGGATGAAGGGCATGATCCTGAGTCAACCACCTTATGGGCTTTATCCTCCATATATTCTTCGTTCTGGCAGCAATTACAACAAGAAAATCATAACAATGAAGAGTTACAGAGGCTTCGTGACACAGTCCAGCAAGGAGTAGGACCGAAGGGATTCTCAGCACATGATGGAGTGCTTTGTTTCCACAACAAATACTACTTGCCCGCGGGGTCCCGTTTAATTGACATCATTCTTTAAGAGTGCCACACCTCAAGTCTTGGAGGTCATGCTAGTTTTCCAAAGACACTTAAGCGTATCTCTGAACATTTCTGGTGGCCCAACTTGAAGAAGACAGTCTAGGTTTTTGTGGCAGCATGCCTTACTTGCTAGCAGATCAAGAACCCCACCACCAAGCCAGGGGACCTCGTCTAACCCTTGCCTATACCAATAAGACCGTGGGAAGATATCAGTATTGATTTTATCACCCATTTACCAACTTCACAGGGATTCTCTAGCATTCTGGTTATTGTCGATAGATTGTCCAAAATGGCTCAATTTGGTGCTCTGAAAAGAGGCTTTGGGGCAACCCAAGTAGCTGCATTGTTTATTATCCTCTATGTTCGTTGTCATGGGTTCCCTAGGTCAATAGTCTCAGATCGGGACCTTATTTTCATGAGCAACTTTTGGCAGCATCTTCTCAAGAACAGTGGAACTACCTTGAAGTTTAGCTCTGCTTACCACCCACAAAGCGATGGCCAGACTGAGGTGGTGAACAGGTGTCTAGAACAGTACCTTCGAGCTTCTTGTCACAACAAGCCACACCTTTGGATTTGGTACCTACCTTGGGCAGAATTATCTCACAACACCAGTTTCCACTCCGCGGTTGGGATGACACCATATGAGGTTGTGTTTTGCCAGCCAACAAGGCACATACCGAACTACCTTGCTGGACACTCATCTGTTCATACAGTGGATGTTACCATACAAGACAGACAAGAGCTCTTGCTCAAGCTACGACAGCAGCTCCAAAAGACTCAAGAGCGAATGAAGAAGCAAGCAGACCAGCACAGGATTGAGAAATCATTCTAAGTAGGTGATCTGGTATGGGTTAAGTTTCACAAATATAAGCAACAGTCCGTTGCAGCTAGGTGTCATTTTAAGTTGGCAAGACGTTATTATGGACCATTTCTAATTTTATAGAAAATAGGGTCAGTTGCTTATGCTATAGATTTGCCTCTAAATTCGCGTATCCACAATGTTTTTCACGTATCTCTGCTAAAATTAATTAAATATTCATATATTAATTATGACGTATCATGTACAATAATTTTAAACTTTTTATGAATCTTAAACCCAAATAACTTTAAAATATATTTTTAAAATTTAAATATCCAAATGATAAATACTAATTATGAAAAATGGAAATGGAGTCGGTGAAGGATCCAACTCATGACTGTTTAATCAGAGGTTCTGCTTGAATATTCCAACTCTGTTCTTGAGGGAAGAGATAAAAGGCGATTATGATATTAAAAGAATTGGTAGCTTTCACGGTGATTATAGTAGATATCAATTCCTTCGAAGTCACTTTCATCAGGCAGTCTTTATAGACTTAAAAGAATTAGAATAAAAAATCAAGAAACTGTTTAACACTTATCCCTTAGTTCTTGAAAATTTGATTGAGGCTTCATATATATATATATATATATATATATATATATATATATATATATATATATATATATATATAATGCTCCATAATAAGTTTAATGTTATACATTTTTTTTAACTTAAATTCATGAATCGAAGAAAAAAGTAATAAGTTAGTAGGGTTTAATTATAATAATTCATATTTATAAACTTTATTATTTAAATATATTTTTTATTCTAAAAATGCTTTTTTTTTGGTATTATTTGTTGAGGGCAATTAATGGGTAGGGTTGGAGTTATTTTCGATAGATTTCTTGATTAACCTAGATGATTTTTTTTACTATGAAAATATACACAAATTTTTTTCAAAAATAAATATGTTTCAATTTAATTTAAATATCTTAAATACTCTTTATAAAAGGGAAGCAAATAATAATAATAGTAAATACGAAGGGGAGAGAGAGCTAAAATAGTTAAAAATGAATAATTGTATTAAAGAACAATGAAGATAGACAAAATTAGCATTTGATAGCGATCAACTAGTAGCGGTTAACCAAAACCATTGCTATGTTCTAAAAATAATTGTCGTTTTATAACCATCATTATTTGTTAATATTTTGTGACGGTTATTTAGTTAACTGTGCAAAACTTGAATGCCCTTGTCTCGCCCCTTTTCAGTTTTTCACTATTATAACCCTAGATCATGAAACCCCTTATTGTGGCCTCTACCACAGTGGTTGCCATTGTCAACTGTTGCTAATAACAACTTCCCACCATGGTTGAAAGCCTCTACCTTGCCCACCATTGCCAGAGCCATCATCGTACTCTCTCTCACCCCGTATTTAGAAACTGAAGAAAAAAACACAATTTCATTTATTTCTAATACATGGTGATAATAGTTTGTAAAACGTACGTATAATAATAGAAAATTGTTGGCCAGGTGGATGGGAAGTTTAGAAGTAGTTTTAGCCATTTGTTTCGTTAACGGGTCAGAGGCTTGGTAGTTGATATACTAGTGGAGGAAGAGATGGAACACTCATTTGGTAGTACTTGGGATCTATGCAGGATTTCACTTTAGCAATAAGAGAAGGATCAGTTATGTTCCATTCTTAGTTTGCTTATGTATTCATCGGATTTTCACATGCCAGTGATATGAGAGCTGGTTATTGGTTTGAGAATAGGCGAGAAGGTGACCATCAAAGATGCTCAGCAGAAAATCATGGAGTTAGAGAGAAGGCTCGATGGTATCGAAGGAAAGGTGAAAATTTTGGGAGAAGATCTCAAAGAGCTCAAGCAAAATAAGATTAAAGATAGATCAACAATCTATTGAAAAAGACCTAATTAAATCAACTTTAATAAATATTTCATTTAATTCCTAACAAGAGCATTCCATTATTTATAAGTATTGTTTAAGAATATATAGTAAATTCATTAGTTATGAATCTAGATAATTAGATCAAACTTTTATAGGTTACATATGGTATGTCGGTATAATTCTATTCATACATGTAAATTAATTAATTCGCTCTATAGCTACAATGACTAATCATGTGATATTCAATTAATGTCAGAACAATCTAACTCCTTTTTTCAAGAAGAATGTATATTCTCTAATAATCTAATTGGTGATCAATCAATTAGAAGCATTAAACACATAATCAAATAAATAGTCCATAGACATTGAAATTAAGATATAATAAGGATTCCAATATTCCAAATGAAACTATATATTAAGATCCATTGACTTGTTAGACAAAAAAAATTACTCGATAACTAAACCTGAAAGCATCTCAAAGCAAAAGAATGAAAACATTAAAACTAAGAAACAAGATAAAGGAAGAGGAATCCAAATTCTAACTCTTAGATCGTGTAGATAGTTGTTTTCCCAGGAGCCATCAATAAGTAAAGGAATGCTCTCAAAACTAAGTGCTTGAACCCCCAAAATGAAGCCCTAAGGAGTTTATTTATATCAATTACAAAACAGGGTCAAAATAGAAAAAGAACTCCGAGTTGTAGTGAACTACTTGAGTTTCGTAACATTCAATATAAATGTTGCCACATTTCATAGTTGAAGCATGATTCTACTTCTTTAGATTTTAAGTGTTGCAACATTCATGTTAGTGTCATGAAATTCAATTGTTAACATTCTCAACTTTATGTTTTCTTCTAAAACTAGACCTTTTTCATTCCTCGACCCACCTATTGAGCATAAACTTGCATCATAAGATATCTTTGGGTCAAATTCTCATCAAAGATCAAGACTAAGCAAAATAACATGAATTCTCATTTCACTCAAGAACAAGCGTCAATTATGACAAAAAACATAGGTAAAATAACTCCCTAAAGGTGAGTTATCACACCCCGAAACTTAAAATTTTGCTCAACCTTAAGCAAATGAGAAAAACACTAATGAACAAAAATTCAAAGTATATGACCTAATCATATCTAAAAAAAATAATGGCCAAGAAACAAACAAGATGGAATCAAGCAATAACTAAGGGCATGGATAAGTACATGCCAAAATCTCAAAAATTACAGCTATATCTTGATTCAAAGTATGTGTGTGTGTGTCAAATGCCACTCCATTGTGTGTGTGACCTCTTGCCCAAAAATTACACAAAATCCAAATAAATTTATACTCTTGCATATTTAAACTATAATAAGATCCCAAAAAATTGCTTTTCATCACCTCTTCATTAATGTATACTAACAATAAGCTAAAGATCATTAGGCCATTTAAAGTTTGTAATGAAAGGATAGGGTGAAGGTATGATATACAAGATTTTAGTTTTAATTCAACTTAGATTTTCTTTCACGCTTTCTCACCTTTTTTTTCTAGAGCCAATCTTTTAATTTTAGGTAAAGTCTTATTTTAGTCTCCTACGTTTGTAGCAAAATTCAATTTAGCCCTTAACTTTTTTATTTAAAAACCTCCCTAACATTTCAAAAATGTCCACTTTTTCTCCCTAAGCCTAACTCTATTAGTTTATTTAGTAGAAAATGCTAACATGGCACTATGTGCCATATGGGATGTTGATTTTTCTGTTCAAATGCTAACTAAGGCATTTTTAACCTATTCAGCTGTAAAACAGGTTATTTTGTCTTTCTTCTTCTTTCCCCTTATCTCCTCCATTTTTTTTCCTTTTCTTCTTCTTTGAGTTCTTCTGGTTTTTCTCCCACAAAAAAGATCACTCAGACTAAAGGCAAGATTGGCAAAAGAAGTTATAATAAAACAAGACAATAGCTAGTTATTCCCCTTCTTCCATGTCTACCTATACATATTAAAAACCTTTATATGATCTTCAAATCACAATCTCATCCTGCATTTTTTGTCAATTGAAGATACAATGTAGGAGTAGAAACTACATGCCCTAACCCACTTCCTAACTAGCCCCTATAACCACACAAACCCTTAACTCCCAATTCTTCATCTCCTACTAAATCCATTACTACCTCCAAGGGTATTACCCATATATCCTATGCTCTAAACCCTCACTTCTTACAAGATTGGGCCTCTCTCTTTTCCTTTGAAGGGTCTTTAGTTTAGACCTCCTTAAATCTCATGAAGGTTTGAAAAGCCACTTCAGCAACCTCCACCATTAATTCTTACCAAGGGAGTGAAATATGCACAATGGAAAGAAGAATAGAAGGGAGCATATGTGAGGAATAGGCTTAATGTTAAACTTGTGATTCCAGTTGTAATACCTAATCTCTTATTGTCGTGACTTCTGCTTTGGAATCCACTTCTTAATACAAATTGTCCCAATTTTTCTCTATTTTAGATAGCTTTGCAATATGTTTAATTATGTAAAACAAACAATATTGAAATGCATACACAAAAATTGATTTTGATTTGTGAAAATGCTCGTTGTGTTTAATCTATGAACAAAATGGAATATTAATTTATATGAAATATGTAGTCTAGTGATATGCTATAAAATCTAATATTCTTTGGAGAAAAACTAGAATAAAAAGAAGACAAAGAAGAAGAGGAAGAGGAAGAAACGACATTGTTTTATGGTTGAATAGGTTGGAGGTGTCTTAGTCAATATTTTAGATGGACCACTTAGCATCCCATATGACACATGGCACCATGTAAGCAATTTTTTTGTTAAAGTTAGACCTAGGGACTAAAAAAAGAATTTTTTGAAATGTTAGTGAGTTTTTTTTAAAAGAAAAACTTTAGAAACTAAATTGAATTTCATTACAAGCATAAGGGACTAAAGTAAGAGTTTACCCTTTTATTTTGCTAGACACTAATCATACCCTTTTTGGGGATACCTCTTTTATTTTTCTTCTTTTTTTGACTATTAATTTTTTTTCTTTGACCTTTTCATTTCCATTTCTCTCATTTAAATATAACATTTACTCACACAATTCAAGAACTTTCCTAATAGGTGAAGGTAATTTATAGATAAAAAATTTAGACCAAGGCTTTAATTAGGTAATTCAAATAAAAGAGGCATACATATTAAGCACAAATGGAGTAACTAAGGACTCAATTAAGCATTAATGGTAAACATTGAAAGCTCAATTGCTTAAAAAAATGCTTAAATCACATCCTCAACTAATGCACTCAAGGATGAATCAAACAAACTTCAAGATTATATGAATCATGTAAATAATATAACTTTTCTTTGAATCACATGCAATACTTGTCAAAAGATTCAAATGCAATATTGTCATCCTACAATAGCTTTCACATAAGAATTTTACCATTATAAAATAGGATATCCATATGTTACTCAAATTTAGATACTACCACAACTAATCTTATCATTGCCAAGAAATTACTTTCCCAAGAAAAAATTTCCAACTTTAAACAATCAATATAGGGAAATTTAATTTTTTTTTTAAATTTTTGCACCTAGAGTGAAGCTAATCAAAATAGTGCAATGTCATGGTTATCAAAGGTCTAAATATTTGAAAAAGTTATTAGAAAAATATAGGAATAATGGCAAATGATTAGGGATAAAATAAAACACAAGCAGCAACAAACCAACACACAAATAGATCAACCCAAGATAAGAAGAAATAAAATAAAGAAGTGTAGACTTACACCACCCCCTAATTTATCAAGAAAATTGCCTTCAACGATGATAATAATAAAAGTAAAAGAATAAATAAACTAAAGAACTCCCCTAATAGGTGGGCTAATTACAACTGTTTAATCCTTAAAGTCATCATCATACTCATTGTCATCCTCCTCCTTAGCTTTTTTGCTTTCATCACCATTCTCTTGATCAACAATAGTAAAAATAGATGGCTAAGGCATCATTGGGAAACAAATCATGTCTATGCTAGATTGGTTGGCAATAGCTCTAAGCATCAATTTAATTTGGTTATTGCAACTCACTTCGTAATCAATGAATT
This sequence comes from Gleditsia sinensis, assembly GCA_037074535.1. Taxonomy (NCBI): domain Eukaryota; kingdom Viridiplantae; phylum Streptophyta; class Magnoliopsida; order Fabales; family Fabaceae; genus Gleditsia; species Gleditsia sinensis. The sequence continues at coordinate 26,136,916 of CM073471.1, forward strand.
GATAGATGTTGTTGCCCAGTTGTTAATGATTAATCCATAGCTTGGTTTCCTTAGGAAACAATAATTACTTCCTCTGTTGTGCACAAAGAGGTGGCTAGCATGAAAAACTTGAACTAGGATAAGTTGTTGTCCTCACTAGAATGCCTAAAATTCTATTTATCAAATGATTGTCCAAGGCATTCTTTGGTGCTTCCACTTCTTCATTTAGGTCCCACTATACTTTGGCTTATTTGCCAATATCAATAATGAGGGAAGGATACCAAAGTCCTTTCCTATGAGCAATAGTAGTGAGGAAGACTCCATTATATATAAGCTTCCTAATATCAATGCAATTGTAAGTGAGAATACAATAAAGGAACACTACTCTTTCATAGTTGATTATGCTGACATGCTTGCTTGGGACCATTTTTGCAACTAGAAATTAGTACCATACCCTAGCTTGTTTAAATATGTATAAGGATGCAATAGCTACTGGTACATTTTCTACTATGACTTTCCACCATATTTTTCATCTACGTAGTTGTTTGATCACTTGCTCTTGGGTTCCCATTAATGCTATGGCATATGAATAATCCCCAATCTTAGGTGTACTAAAGTATTGGTTGATGACTTTTGAGAAGCATGGTACCCACCGGCCATGTACGAACACTGTGTTGTCTCTTGCCTTGAGCATGTTCATATAAAATTTATGAACTACTGGTACCATTGCCACCTCAAGGTGTGTATACAATTTTTGCCACTAGTATTGCTCTATGCTAACTATAATTTCACTATGATGTGGTAGTCTAACAATGAGCTCTTTTAGGAATTGTGACATTAGTGTTCATGTAGTTCCTATATCTTTCATATGCTTTTGGTGTGAATTATCTCTTGTAATAACCTATAGCAAAAGTACATCGCCCTTTTTTGGCTATTTTAAGTGTCAAGTTAATATAATAACAATGAGCCCCATTAATAATTAACCAAAAATTATCTTGCATCAAATTAAACCCACTAACTAATCACCCACAACAACTAAGCGCTAATTAATAAGTAGAAAATTCAAAACCATGTGCCTAGCTTATTACAAAGGTATAGTGTTTTAAATAGTTTTCAATTATCACCAATTAGCTTCCTAATTATACCAAATCACCAACAAATTCAAGTACTGTTGTTCTTTATCAAAATTAATTAAAAGATAGAGCAAGAACTAGAACCACTCACCTTTAATACTCCTTCATGAGGTCTAAAGGGGTTCTTCGTGGATTTAGGTTAAATTTGTGTGGTTCAACCCGTTAAAATTTGATTAAAAAGAGATTAGTCAGTGAAATTTGGTTACATTCAAGCTTAGGGCATAAATTTCAATCAAAATCATGGAGGTTAGGGTATAAGTGTCAAAGGGTTAGGGTTTGGATTTATTTGGAGCGAGTGGCAAGTTGGGTCAAGCAAATAGGGTGATTCGGTTGTTTTAACCCAAAACCACTAATGTCATGATATTTTGAATTTTTGGCATCCCAACTTTTTTTCTACAACTACAGATGTTGTAACATTCGTCCCTATGGAATCTAGACTTGATTTTTCACCAAATTGTGCATTTTCTTTATTCTTTTTTTATATTCTTGAGCTTTTCAACCTATAAACAAGAAAAGTAACAAACATTAAGACTCTTTTAAAACTAAAACTAAAAATTTTGAAAAAAAAAGAAGAATAAACAAAACAAAACAAAAACAAAAAACTTGGGTTGCCTCCCAAGAAACATTTGATATAAAGGGGAATTATAAGTACTTAATGGATATATTTCATCCCCTAATTCATAGTAACTTGTGGTTATTTCTCTGCTTTTTAACTATACTTTGTTCTAGATACTGCTGTAGTCTGTTTTGTGTTTGTAGGAGAACAAAGGAGGCCAAGAAGCAAGAGAAAACAATCATGGGAAGTGCCAAATGGACTTGGGATATGCAAAGGAGGAAGCAAGGAAGCAGCACACCAAAAATTGGAGAAAAGGCTGCACGGCAGCCCCCAACACGCCAAGGCCATGCTCTGGATAGAAGCTGTAGAATGATCCCAGAATCCAACCCGAAGCACGGCCAGGCCGTGTCCTGGAACACGGTCGTGCTTCGGGTCCGTACTGCACATTAAAATTAGGGTTTTTGGCTGCCAATTGGATACAAAAGCGGGGGAAAACACAGAGGCAGAGATTCAGACTAGAGGAGACACTTTAGACTCAGTTTTTAGGCTTAGAAAACACTCATAGGTTAGATTTTAACTTGAATCATTGTGGATTGGATATTCTAGAATAGGATTTATCAGCATTGGAAGATTGTATTTCAGTTTTTACTTTTTCTGCACACCAGGTTACATCTTTCTACTTCAATTCCTTATCTCTACTTTTACCTCTATTCATTCTCTTGAGATTGTATCGAACTACCATGGTTTATTTAATGATTATGAATTTGGTTTCTGAATATATGATGTATGATTAGTTTTTATCTAGGGTTTTGGTAAACCCACTTGTGGTATGATGATACTTTGATTGAATGTTGGAACCCTAATTGTGATTGCTTCTAGATTAATTAGGATTAACTATTATATGCATGAATGAGTTGGTAGAATGCCTGATCACCAATCTATCACATCTTAGGTATTTAATTGATGAACTGAAAGGTGAAGATTAAAACCTGAACTTAATAGTTAATTAGGGTTACCTTATTCACGAAAGTAGTTTAATATTCTCTAGGAATGAATCAATTAGTAAGCACGAGAACACCGTTTAATTGCATTCCATGGTTGGCATTAAGCTTAATGAACCTAGGTTAAACTAAGCACCATGAAAGTAGGCAGTTGGATTAACCTAGGTACGATTAGTAATGCTTGAAAGAGTTTGCTAGTTAATTAAGGCTAAACCATCCCCTAACTAATCTAGATAATTGCAATTAGAGGTACGTACCTGTTGTTGAGTATCACAAGTGTAGTGAACCCTAACCCTAGGCTTTGCTTAATTGGTTATTTCATATATTTAATTGTGACACTTTCTCATCAAATTGCATCGATTTAGATAGCATATTTTGCATCACTCTAGTAATTGACATTGTTCTCTGTAGGATACAACTCGTACTCGCCGGATTAGCTACAGCTACACCGTGCGCTTGCGGTAATTAGTGAAATACACACAACAATAGTCTTGGCTAAACTATCTCGGTTCTTTATGTAATAGTTTCTCATTTGAGAATGTTTCATTAATGGTTATGGGTTCTATTGGTGATGCTCTATTCTCTAATCTTGAAAAATGAACAACTACTTGATTTTCTATTCCTTTTCCCTCCCTAATTTCTTGATCAAACTACTATAGTAAGAGTATCATCTAATTAATTTGGGTTTAGCATCCTTCTTTGAGATCAATTATTTAATTATTGAATGGTCCATGAATATAATGTCCTTCATGCCAATCAAGTAGGAATAAAATTTATCAAAGGAAAATACCATCTTTTTCTTCGTTTTTGTGTAATTCAACTAAGTGTCTAAAAGTGTTTTGCCAGCATAATAAATACAATGAAACACGTTGCCTTTTTCTTTGTTTTAGAATAGCTCTTATGGTTGTATCACTTACATCACACATAAGTTCAAATGGTAAATTCTAATATGGTTCTGTAATAATAGGGCCAATATGAGCTTTTCCTTCAAGGCTAAGAAAGCTTTTAAGCAAGCTTCAACAAATTTGAAAGGTAATACCTTTTCTAATAAATTGTAGAGAGGTCTTACAATTTTAGAGAAGTCTTGATGAATTTTTTGTAGAAGCTAATGTAACAACCTTCTTTTTCTTTATTATTATACAATATTGAGTTCACATACACGTCATTAATCAAAACGTACATGCAACATATGAAACACATAGATATTTACATCTTGTTTATTTTGGTTGACCAATTCCGGAAATACAGGTGCGGGTGGTTGCACCTTCACCGGGATCTGAGCCAACTTGACCCCAAACATCTTATTTGATTCTGAGATCTGATGGCCATCGACTTATTCTCATTTCAAGCTACCTCGGTCAGCGTGAGTATCCTCTACTCTCTGGTACGGGCTTTCCTCGCTCCGTCCGACATGGCCCACTTTCTCTTTCTTTTCTCATTAACATAATCACAACCGTTGGTAGGTCGTCCCCTATTGGTGCACCACACGGATTGCCATGTGACCGTGCTCATTTCTTTTCTTGTCACAATGATAGCCAAAAATATGCTTTCAATAACAAGTATGTTCATCAAAATATAACTATTACCATAAATCATTGGTAATCATGCCATGAACGTAACCATTTCAAATATCACTTTGTAAATTATTTCCATGTCAGAATTTCACACTTAAGATGGTAAGAAGTTCATACAATGGCAATGGCTATGGCATATACTAGTCATTTATTATTTTCATTTATAAGATTCGTCTTCTTTTTTTTAAATATTAATTTCATCTCTTCATTTTCTTTATGCTTGGCCTTTAGTCAATTTCTTCTTATTTATATCATTTCTAATACATATTATTACAAATTTATAGCGCATTTTTCTCCAATTTGATTTCTACATTATGTAACAACTCCATTTAAGTATCAATTTTTTTAAAAAATACCAAGAAGTTATTACCTCGTTACAACTTAACTCAATATAACATTTATTTAATTTATACAATACAGAGTTTACATACATGTCATTAATCAAAACATACATACAACATATCAAACACATAAAAATCTACATCTTATTTATTCTGGTTGACCAATTCCGGAGATACAGGTGCGGGTGGTTGCACCTTCACCGGGATCTGAGCCAACTTGACCCCAAACATCTTATTTGATTCTGAGATCTGCCCAACATAAAGTAACTCGATCCAATGTGCACTAAAAGCCAGAGCCATAGAAAAAGCTACATAACTAATTTTCTGAACATGATATGGAAATATAGTGAGAATTAAATCCCAATAAGTTTAACAATAAATCATCATCAATATAGCTCATCACGTCATGTTTAGCTGCATAAACTACAAAAAATATCTTTGGTCACACGAATGCATTATCTCTATGCACATAAGAATCATACAGTAATGATATGTATGATAGGATTAACTATTTTTAGAATATCATATGATGGCCATCAACTTATTCTCATTTCAAGCTACCTCGGTCAGCGTGAGTATCCTCTACTCTCTGGTACGGGCTTTTCTCGCTCCGTCCGACATGGCCCACTTTCTCTTTTTTTTCTCATTAACATAATCTTAACCGTTGGTAGGGCGTCCCCTATTGGTGCACCACACGGATTGCCATGTGACCGTGCTCATTTCTTTTCTTGTCACAATGATAGCCAAAAATATGCTTTCAATAACAAGTATGTTCATCAAAATATAACTATTACCATAAATCATTGGTAATCATGCCATGAACGTAACCATTTCAAATATCACTTTGTAAATTATTTCCATGTCAGAATTTCACACTTAAGATGGTAAGAAGTTCATACAATGGCAATGGCTATGGCATATACTAGTCATTTATTATTTTCATTTATAAGATTCGTCTTTTTTTTTTTAAATATTAATTTCATCTCTTCATTTTCTTTATGCTTGGCCTTTAGTCAATTTCTTCTTATTTATATCATTTCTAATACATGTTCTTACAAATTTATAGCGCATTTTTCTCCAATTTGATTTCTACATTATGTAACAACTCCATTTAAGTATCAATTTTTTTTAAAAATACCAAGAAGTTATTACCTCGTTACAACTTAAATCAATATAACATTTATTTAATTTATACAATACAGAGTTTACATACATGTCATAAATCAAAACATACATACAACATATCAAACACATAAAAATCTACATCTTATTTATTCTGGTTGACCAATTCTGGAGATACAGGTGCGAGTGGTTGCACCTTCACCGGGATCTAAGCCAACTCAACCACAAACATTTTATTTGCTTTTGAGATCCGTCCAATATAAAGTACTTGATCCAACGTGCACTAAAAGCCAGAGTTATAGAAAAATCTGCATAACTAATTTTCTGAACATGGTATGGAAATATAGTGAGAATTAAATCCCAGTAAATTCAACAATAAATCATCATCAACATAGCTCATCACGTCATGTTTAGCTGTATAAACTACAGAAAATATCTTTGGTCACATGAATGCATTATATCTATGCACATAAGAATCATACAGTAATGATATGTATGACAGGATTAACTATTTTCAGAATATCATATGATGGCCATCAACTTATTCTCATTTCAAACTACCCTGGTCAGGGTGAGTATCATCTACTCTCTGGTACGGGCTTATCTCGCTCCGTCCGACATGGCCCACTTTCTCTTTCTTTTCTCATTAACATGATCATAACCGTTGGTAGGGCGTCCCGTACTGGTGCAGCACACGGATTGCCATGTGACCGTGCTCATTTCTTTTCTTTTCACAATGATAGCCAAAAATATGCTTTCAATAACAAGTATGTTCATCAAAATATAACTATTACCATAAATCATTGGTAATCATGCCATGAACATAACCATTTCAAATATCACTTTATAAAATATTTTTATGTCAGAATTTCACACTTAAGATGGTAAGAAGTTCATACAATGGCAATGGCTATGGCATATACTAGTCATTTATCATTTTCATTTATAAGATTCGTCTTCTTTTTTAAATATTAATTTTATTTCTTTATTTTCTTGATGCAGGTTTTCATCATATCTAACCTTCTCTTTATGCTTGGCCTTTAGTAATTTTCTTCTTATTTATATCATTTCCAACACATGTCCTTACAAATTTATAGAGCATTGTTCTCCAATTTGATTTCTACTATTACCCTATAGTTAAAGAGGTTCATCTAGGGTAGAAAAATGTTGAAAATAGGCTTCACCAGCTTCCAACAAGGTCTAGCATTGTTCCAGGACACGGTCATGCTTTAAAAATACTTCAAATGTACTAAAAAACAGCCCTGAACACGGCTAACCTGAGCTTGAAGCACCCAGAATATGGTCTAGCCGTGTTCTATGACCTTTGCTCACTAATCAGAGCATAAATACCTCATTTTAACTCCGATTGAGGTGATCTTGGTGTCTATGGAAAGCTAAGACAATTATCTAAAACTATTATGTTAATCATATCAGCAAACTAGTAACAAATCTTGGTGTTATTACTCCCTTAAATTCAATATTATTTCTTCTCGGGTAGGTTCTAACCTTTACTTACTAATCTGACTATATCTCCCACATAATAATTAGAAATTAAGTGATTCTAGTGGCTAAACATCCGTGACACATAAATATATAATTCATATGTTAACCATTTATTTTAATTCCTTGTAGAAGTTTCCCAGAAATTAAAACACCAAAGCTATCCTAACATATTCTTCCCTGATTAACCATTTTCTGACCTTTTTTTACTAATTGGAACATATTTACCTCATATGAACTCTAAATTGAATGATTCCAGTGGCTAAAAATCCGTGACACATATATATTTAATTCTTATGTTAACAATTTATTTTAATTCCTTATAGATAATTCCCAGAAATTAAAACACCGAAGCTTAAAATTCTGTCACCCATAGCCATACCCATGAAGAACTATCTACACCAACCTAAGTATTCAAACATACATCACATGCAATATCAATATGTAACATTATATAGCAACATCCATGACCAATCATCAAAGTTCTAAGATCAAAATCTCATATAAATATTATAAGTTTCAAAAGTTTTCTTCAAAAAGAAATATTGTTAAACTTACCTAGAGCACTTAGTCCCCTAGACTTCTCCTTCCTCTTTCTTCCTTTCTTCCTCTCCTTTCCTCACTCTCCCTTGCTTCTATTTTTCCTCTCCCTCACTTGGACGAAATTAAAATGTTGTAAGGGTGGGCTTTCTTATATAAACAACCAAATAATACACCTTTCATGATCATGGGTCTACCTTATCACAATTAGGATACACTTTGTTGAATTTTTGGAAAACAAACAACTTATGTTCTTATCTTCCTCTTCCTTAGTCAAGATATGCATAGGAAAAGGAGATTTGTATTTTGAAAATTATGATGATATGTTCTTAAGATAAGGGACAAGGTCCCTTTGATTTAGGAATTCATTTCCATTTTCTTTTGTCTTAAACAAGTATGATAGGTTTGCCTTTTTAGGTGGCAAATTTCTAGCCCTTGAATCTCCATTATTTGGTTGATATTATTTGTGTGGGATAGAAATGTTTTGTCCTAATGCCATGTATTATCATACCACTTGCTAAAATTATGAGTGTAGGATATAGATGTTTTTGTCCTAAAGCCTTGTATTATCATGCCACTTGCCAAAATGATGAATGTAGAATCACACCACTTGCTAAATTTTTGTCTTAATGCCATGTAACCTAATAGTTATTATTATTACATTATTATATCATCACCTAATTTATTTTATTTTATTTTTCCTCTTGGATTTGGGCTTAATACTACCCATTTTCTTTGCTTTGGATAAAATTCTTCCTTTCTTGGAGGGCTTGGTCACATTTTCATAATTTTGGGGCTATTGGTCCAATTACTATATCCTAGTCCAAGTCTATGTTTTATTTCTTGCTTAGGTCATCCAATGGGTTTGCTAGAAACTTATGTGAAGTGGAAAAACTCTATATGAAGTGTCCATAGGTAAAGGCCCAATGTATGGGTAAAGATTTTAAACTTAGTAACTCTAGTTCTTGAATTAGGAAAAATTACCCTAATCCAATGTTCTTGAAATTTTAAGACCTTTACTTGTTTCTAAAAATTTATCTTCCTTATCCAAGAATTTTGCATCTCTTTAGTATGTTATTTCTAATTTTTTTCCTATTAGGTTTTCCCTCTTTATTTGTTCTCTTAATGTTAGAAACATTTTCTATGCATATACATAAGGTGAAGAATTTCTAAGGATTATATTTCCTTAGATATCTAAAATATTGTCTAATAAATTTTATTTCCTTAATTAAATATTTATGTACTTTTATCAATAAAAGAAACGAAATTAGGGATGTTACATTTCTCTCCCCCTAAAAGAAATTTTGTCTGCAAAATTTCAGAAATTACCTAATAAGAACAATTTCGGATATTTCTTCCTCATGACTTATTGTAGCTCCCAAGTTGCTTCTTCCGGAGTCAAACCTTCCCAGAACACCTTAACAAGGGGAATGGTTTTATTTCTCAGTTGCTTCACATCAGTGTCCAATATGGATGCAGGTACTAGCTGGTATGTCATGTTTTCCTTTATTTGGATTGGTTCATCCTGTATTACATGTGATGAATCTGGAAGATACTTCCGCAGCTGTGATACGTGAAAAACATTATGCAGGCTGGACAAATTAGGTGGGAGAGCAACTTGATATGCTGATGTCCCTACTTTCTTCAGAATTTGGTAGGGTCCCAAAAATCGCGGACTTAACTTTCTTCTTTTGAGAGACCTACCAACTGCAGTAGTTGGAGAAAGTTTTAGAAATACATGCTCTCCTTCCTCAAACTCTAGAGGTCTATGTCTCTTATCGTAGTAACTCTTTTGCCGACTCTGAGATGTAAGTATTTTGTCTCGTATCATCCTGATTTGTTCAGTTGTTTGTTGAACTAGATCAGGACCCAACAAGTTTTTTTCTCCTACCTCAAACCAACATAGTGGAGATCGGCACTTTCTACCGTATAAAGCTTCATAGGGGGCGATCTTAATACTAGAGTGATAACTATTATTATAAGAAAACTCTACTAAAGGTAGGTACTTATCCCATCCTTTACCTTGCTCTATCACACAGGCCCTCAACATATCTTCTAAGGTTTGAATGGTGCGTTCTGTTTGCCCATCAGTCTGAGGATGGTAGGCAGTACTGAACCACAACTGAGTACCAAAAGCTTCTTGCAACGCCTTCCAAAACCTCGATGTGAACCTCGGATCTCTATCAAAAATGATATTTAAGGGAATTCCATGCAGTTTAACTATTTCCTGGACGTACAATTGGGCTAATTTATCCAGTGAATAGTTAATTTTTATGGGGCAAAAGTGAGCAGATTTGGTTAATATGTCAATTATTACCCAGATAGAGTCATGTCCCACTGAAGTCTTAGGTAATCCCACAACAAAGTCCATTGAGATACTGTCCCATTTCCATTTAGGGATCTCAAGAGGATGTAGAAATCCCGCTGGCTTTTAATGCTCTACCTTCACCTTTTGACAAATAAGACATTTCGCCACAAACTCAGCAATGTCCTTTTTCATCCCTGGCCACCAATACATCCTTTTTAAATCCTGGTACATTTTAGTGCATCCAGGATGGACTGTGTATTTACTCTGATGCGCTTCCTGCAGGATCTTAGTCCTCAACTCTCGTTCTTGAGGGACACAAATCCTTCCCTGATACATAATTGCTCCATCTTCCATGATAAAAAAATTGCCTTGGTCTTTATGATCCTGTAAGTATTGGTCATGAGCTTGAGCCTCTTTGATCTGGGCTCTAAGGTCACACACTATACTTAAACCATTAATGACTAGATTCTTTGGAGTAAGAGTAATGGCTAGCTTCAAATTTTGAAACTCCTCTAGCATCTTCATCTCATACACCATCATCTGACCTATGTGCAGAGATTTTCAACTCAAGGCATCTGCTACAACATTTGCCTTTCCGGGATGATACTTTATCTCAAACTTGTAGTCATTGAGGAATTCTACCCATCTTCATTGCCTCATATTTAACTCCTTCTGATCAAAGAGGTATTTAAGACTCTTATGATCACAATATACTTTAAAGATTGCCCCGTACAAATAGTGTCGCCAAATCTTTAAGGCAAACACTACTGCTGCTAATTCAAGATCATAGGTTGGATAGTTTCCTTCGTGGGGTCTCAATTGCCTAGAGACGTAAGCAACTACTCTCTTATCTTGCATCAGCACACATCCTAGTCCTTTCTTTGAAGCGTCACTATACATTTCAAAATATCCTGTGGGGTCTGGAATAATTAAAACAAGAGGGGTGGTCAGTCTTGTCTTCAACTCCTAAAAACTAGCTTCACATTGATCAGTCCATTTGAAAGGACTTCCCTTCCTAGTCAATTTAGTTAATGGCAAGGCTATACGAGAGAAGTTTTGTATAAACCTCCTGTAGTATCCTGCCAAACCCAGGAAACTTCTGATTTCCGTAACTGTCTTTGGTCTCTCCCACTGAATCACTGCTTCCATCTTGCTAGGATCTACGGCTACCCCTCTATTAGAGATGACATGTCCGAGAAACTTCACCTCTGACAGCCAAAATTCACACTTCTCCAATTTGGCATATAAATTTTTCTCTTTCAGCACTTGCAGCACGATTCAGAGATGTTGTTCATGTTCTTTCTCACTCTTAGAATATATCAAGATGTCATCAATGAACACTACAACAAATTGATCTAGGTAGGGTCGAAAAATGCGATTAATGTAATCCATGAAAATTGCAGGTGCATTCGTCAACCCGAAGGGCATTACGAGAAACTCATAGTGCCCATACCTAGTCCTGAAGGCAATTTTTGGTACGTCCTCCTCCTTGATCCTAATCTGATGATATCCTGACCTCAAGTCAATTTTAGAAAAGATGGAGGCTCCCTTCAATTGATCCAATAAGTTATCTATCCTAGGGAGAGGGTACTTGTTTTTGATAGTCACCTTATTCAGCTGTCTGTAATCTATGCATAGTCTCAAGCTCTCGTCTTTCTTCTTAACAAACAATACAGGAGCTCCCCAAGGTGATACACTCGGTCTAATGAATTGCTTGTCTAATAGTTCCTTCAACTGTTTCTTGAGTTCCTGTAGTTCCTTCGAGGCCATTCTATATGGTGCAATAGAGATAGGCCCTGTCCCAGGTAGGAGATCAATAGAGAACTCTATCTCTCTTTTGAAAGGTAAGCCTGGAATATCTGATGGAAATACTTTAGGAAACTCATTGGCTATTGGGATTTCATCAAGCTTCAATTTGACTTATAGGTTTGATAAATACAAGAGAATGTATCCAAGTACTCCATTCTTCAACTCCTTATTAACTTGATTGGCATTTAGCATCAATAATTGGACCTCCTCTTTCGGAGTAGGAGGTAGAAATTCAACGGTCTTCTTACAACAATTCAACAAGACTCGATTTCTAGACATCCAGTCTAACCCTAGAATGACCTCAATACCTCTTAAAGGTAAACAGACGAGGTCTACAGAAAAAATTTTCTTCTGGATGGTGACTTGACAGTCTTTACATACAGAGGAAGTTAATACCCGTTCCCCTGTAGGGGTTACTACGGATAGCTCATAGGAAGTTTCAGAAATAGAAAACTGAAACTTCCTAATACATTCTTCCGATATAAATGAATGACTAGCACCAGAGTTAAATAACACCATAAGAGCAAATCCATAGATATAGCATGTACCTTGAATCATTTCAGAAGGTTGAGCTGCCTCTTGGCCGCTCAGGGTGAAAACCCTTCCTTTCACCTGAGGCCTCCTTTCTGGCTGCTTCCCCACATTTTGTGGGCAGTTTCTTGCAAAATGTCCTTTCTGTCAGCAATTGAAGTAGACATCTTGTCCTATGTAGCATGGCCGGTTACCATGCATGCGTCCACACTTAGCGCACTTGACTGGGGCGAGGTCTTACTGAAAAGGTCTAGGACCTGCAGTCAATGGCCTCTTACCAGCTCTATATCCACTTCTTCTCATGTTTTTTCCAGGGTTGGAAAAATTTTTCTTCCTCTTCCATAGGTTTCGCCTTTGCTTCTCATCCTCCACTACCCTTAAAATCTTTTCCAAGAGTCTGCATTTATTTATCAGAGGTACAAACTCCCTGATCTCCATAGCTATAACAGCATTCTTTATCTCCGAGTTTAGTCCTGCTTCAAACTTAACTGTCTTCCATGCTTCATCTGGGTTATATAGCAGATAAGACGAGAACTTAGACAGCTCCTCGAACCTTTCCATATACTGGTCCACAGTCATGCTGCCTTACCTGAGTTGGAGAAATTCGATCTCTTTCTCTGCCCGTACAGTACTTGGAAAGTACTTTTCAAAAAAAAAATGTCCTTGAACACTTGCCAGGTGATCTGTCTTTCCTGATGAGCTAAAAGTTCTCTAGCTCCACGCCACCAATATCCTGCTTCATCCTTTAACGTATATGCAGCAAAAATAACTTGCTTCTCCTCAGTACAGCCTATCACTTCAAAGATTTTCTCTAATTGGTGGTCATGACTTGGTCTCGAATTGCCGTGGCCAGGTTGTGCAGGGTTTCCTCTGCATTGGTTGCTGGATTCCTCCTTGGTGGTGCCATTTCCTACTATGGCAAAAACAAAGTTATGCTGCTATTGAGGTGATCAAGCCCAATAGTTAGTTCAAAAATATTGAATAGCAGTCATAACACCACCTCGGCATATAGATAGGAAACACTAGTAATTTCTTACCTATATGAATCACTGATCCCCTACACAGCACAACCACAACATACTCAAGACACTATAAGATCGATTCAGATAACCATCCACCCACTGGCCATCTAGGATCGACCTGGTCTGATACCAATTATGTAACAACTCCATTTAAGTATCAATTTTTTTTTTAAATACCAAGAAGTTATTACCTCGTTACAACTTAACTCAATATAACATTTATTTAATTTATACAATACAGAGTTTATATACATGTCATTAATCAAAACATACATACAACATATCAAACACATAAAAATCTACATCTTATTTATTCTGGTTGACCAATTCCTGAGATACAGGTGCAGGTGGTTGCACCTTCACCGGGATCTAAGCCAACTCGACCACAAACATTTTATTTGCTTCTGGGATCTGCCAAACATAAAGTACTCGATCCAACGTGCACTAAAAGCCAGAGCTATAGAAAAATCTACATAACTAATTTTCTGAACATGGTATGGAAATATAGTGAGAATTAAATCCCAGTAAGTTCAACAATAAATCATTATCAATATAGCTCATCACGTCATGTTTAGCTCTATAAACTACAAAAAATATATTTGGTCACATGAATGCATTATATCTATGCACATAAGAATCATACAGTAATGATATGTATGATAGGATTAACTATTTTCAGAATATCATATGATGACCATCAACTTATTCTCATTTCAAGCTACCCCGGTCAGGGTGAGTATCCTCTACTCTCCGATAAGGGATTTTCTTGCTCCGTCCGACATGGCGCACTTTCTCTTTCTTTTTTCATTAACATGATCATAACAGTTGGTAGGGCATCCCCTACTGGTGCACCACACGGATTGCCATGTGACCGTGCTCATTTCTTTTCTTTTCACAATGATAGCCAAAAATATGCTTTCAATAACAAGTATGTTCATCAAAATATAACTATTACCATAAATCATTGGTAATCATGCCATGAACATAACCATTTCAAATATCACTTTATAAAATATTTCCATGTCAGAATTTCACACTTAAGATAGTAAGAAGTTCATACAATGGCAATGGCTATGGCATATACTAGTCATTTATTATTTGCATTTATAAGATTCGTCTTCTTTTTTACGGCTATCACCTACAACTTTTTTACAAGAATCAAGACGTCAATGCCTCATCAAAGACGACAAGAAAAAGACAGATTTCTGGTGATATCTTATCTTATGCTCTTTATGTGCTTAATATGGGTCACAGTCATAACTACTGTACATATACATGCTTGCCGTCATTTTTTTGAAATTTTTTGTTTTTTTACCTTTAATTTTGATGATATCCACCAATCACTCACATAGTTGTTTTAATAATACCCGGCCTATTCGTATAACTGTTATAAATATGCCCTTCTCTGAGTTCTATAAATGCTTACATTAGTATCTTTATCTTCATACTCAGAGTTAAGGTGATAGAAATTATGGAGGGAACCGCATTTCGTCAGTTTCGAAATATCTATGTCTTTTGTGGTTCCAGTCCTGGAAAAGATAGGGAGTATGTTAAAGCAGCACAAAATCTGGGTATGGTGCTGGCTAGGAGAAGAATTCATTTAGTGTATAGTGGAGGTAACTGTGGGTTAATGGGGTATATGGCTACAGCTGCACATGTAGGGGGATTCCAAGTTCTAGGTATTATTCCTACAGCTCTAGCTACATCCAGCAACATAGGGAAGACAATTGAGGAAGAATATAGGGTAGCTTCCATGCATGAACGCATGGCTAGAATGATGAGCAATGCTGACGCCTTCATTGCCTTACTAGGTGGTTTTGGTACTTTAGAGGAGATTTTTCAAATAGTCTCTTGGGCACAACTGAATATGCATCACAAACCGATAGGTTTGTTAAATGTTAATCACTTCTTTGATGGTCTGTTGTCTTTTCTAGATCAAGTTGTGGAACAGAGGTTTATCCCACACTTAGCACGACGAATTCTCATCTCGGCTTCAAATGCTGAAGAGTTGATTGATGCTTTACAAGCCTATGTTCATGTACCTGATCCAACTATGACTCAAATAGAATGGACGGCAGATAACCGTAGGAAGCATAAATTGGATTTGGATCTTCATCTTTAAATGTAGTAAAATGTAGCTATTATTGTACTACTTTTACTTTCTTATAGTCTACTTAGATACCATATTTACCAACCATACTCCTTTAAAGTTGGTAAAACTATCTTTGAATGTTGCTTATGATCCTCTGAACTTTTGAAATATTCTAGTATATCATCAATAAAATCAAATTGATCCAGGGATGTCCTAATTACTATTCATTAAATCTATGAATGCAGCTAAAATATTTGTCAATTTAAATGACATCACCAAGAACTCATAATGCCCATAATAAGTCCTAAAATAAAATTTTTGTACATCCTCTTCTCTTATCCTTAATTAATGTTACTCATATCCCAAATCAATTTGTGGAAAAAAATATTGAACACCTTATAACTGGAAAAACAGGTAATCTATATGAGGTAATGGGTTTTTATTCTACACTGCCACCTTATTCAACTGTCTATAATCTATGCATAGTCATAGTGGTCAATCTTTCTTTTTCACAGATAGAAATGGAGCACTACAAATAAAAGTACTAGGCATTTAAATCCCTTGTCTAACAAGTCTTGTAACTATTTTTTTTTTAAATTCAATCGATATCATTCTATATAGGGATATAGATACTAGTTGGGTTTTAAGGAGTAAATCAATATCAAATTCTCGAATTGCTGTGGCAAGGTTGTGTAGGGTTTCCTCCGCATTGTTTGCCGAATTCCTCCTTGGTGGTGCCATTTCCTACTGTGGCAAAAATAAAGTTATGCTGCTATTGAGGTGATCAAGCCCAACAATTAGTTTAAAAAAAATTTAACAGCAGTCATAACACCACCTCGGCATATAAATAGGAAACACTAGTAATTTCCTACCTATATGAAATCACTGATCCCCTACACAGCACTACCACAACATACTCCAGATACTATAAGATCGATTCAGATAACCAACCACCCACTGGCCATCTAGGATCACTGGCCATCTAGGATCGACCTGCACTGATACAATTATGTAACAACCTTCTTTTTCTTTATTATTATACAATATTGAGTTCACATACACGTCATTAATCAAAACGTACATGCAACATATCACACACATAGATATTTACATCTTGTTTATTTTGGTTGACCAATTCCGGAGATACAGGTGCGGGTAGTTGCACCTTCACCGGGATCTGAGCCAACTCGACCCCAAACATCTTATTTGATTCTGAGATCTGCCCAACATAAAGTAACTTGATCCAATGTGCACTAAAAGCCAGAGCCATAGAAAAAGCTGCACAACTAATTTTCTGAACATGATAAGGAAATATAGTGAGAATTAAATCCTAGTAAGTTCAACAATAAATCATCATCAATATAGCTCATCATGTCATGTTCAGCTGTATAAACTACAGAAAATATCTTTGGTCACATGAATGCATTATCTCTATGCACATAAGAATTATACAGTAATGATATGTATGATAGGATTAACTATTTTCAGAATATCATATGATGACCATCAACTTATTCTCATTTCAAGCTATCCCGGTCAGGGTGAGTATCCTCTACTCTCCGGTACGGGCTTTTCTCGGTCCGTCCGACATGGCCCACTTTCTCTTTCTTTTCTCATTAACATGATCATAACCATTGGTAGGGCGTCCCCTACTGGTGCACCACACGGATTGCCATGTGACCGTGCTCATTTCTTTTCTTTTCACAATGATAGCCAAAAATATGCTTTCAATAACAAGTATGTTCATCAAAATATAACTATTACCATAAATCATTGGTAATCATGCCATGAACATAACCATTTCAAATATCACTTTGTAAAATATTTCCATGTCAGAATTTCACACTTAAGATGGTAAGAAGTTCATACAATGGCAATGGCTACGGCATATATTAGTCATTTATTATTTTCATTTATAAGATTCGTCTTCTTTTTTTTAAATATTAATTTCATCTCTTCATTTTCTTTATGCTTGGCCTTTAGTCAATTTCTTCTTATTTATATCATTTCTAACACATGTTCTTACAAATTTATAGCGCATTTTTCTCCAATTTGATTTCTACTAATACTCCATAGTTAAAGAGGTTCATCTAGGGTAGAAAAATGTTGAAAATAGGCTTCACCAGCTTCCAACATGGTTTGGCCATGTTCCCGGACATGGCCATGCTTTAAAAATACTTCAAATATACTCAAAAACAGCCCCGAACATGGCTAGCCCGTGTTTGAAGCACCCAGAACACGGCATGGCCGTGCTTTGTGACCTTTGCTCACTAATCAGAACATAACTCCCTCATTTTAACTCCGATTAAGGTGATCTTGGTGTCTATGGAAAGATAAGACAATTATCTAAAACTATTATGCTAATTGTATCAGCAAAATAGTAATAAATCTTGGCGTTATTACTCTCTTAAATTCAATATTATTTCTTCTCGGGTAGGTTCTAACCTTTACTTACTAATATGACTATATCTCCTACATAACAATTCCAAATTAAGTGATTCCAGTGGCTGCACATCCGTGACACATAAATATATAATTCATATGTTAACCATTTATTTTAATTCCTTATATTAGTTTCCCAGAAATTAAAACACCGAAGCTATCCTAACATATTCTTCCCTGATTAACCATTTTCTGACCTTTGTTTACTAATCGGAACATATTTACCTCATATGAACTCTAAATTGAATGATTCCAGTGGATACAAATCCGTGACACATATATCTTTAATTCTTATATTAACCATTTTTTTAATTCCCTATAGATAATTCCCATAAATTAAAACACAGAAGCTATCCTAACATATTCTTCCTTGATGAACCATTTTCTGACCTTTGATTACGAATCAGACCATATCTACCTCATATGGACTCCAAATTGAATGATTCTAGTGGCTAAAAATCCGTGACACATATATCTTTAATTCTTATGTTAACAATTTATTTTAATTCCTTATAGATTGTTCCCAGAAATTAAAACACCGAAACTTAAAATTCTGTCACCCATAGCCATACCCATGCAGAACTATCTACACCAACTTAAGTATTCAAACATACATCACATGAAGATCAATATGTAACATGATATAGCAACATCCATGACCAATCATAAAATTTGTAAGATCAAAATCTCATATAAATATTATAAGTTTCAAAAGTTTTCTTTAAAAAGAAATATTGTTAAACTTACCTGGAGCACTTAGTCCCCTAGACTTCTCCTTCCTCTTTCTTCCTCTCCTTTCCTCACTCTACCTTGCTTCTATTTTTCCTCTCCCTCACTTGGACAAAATTATAATGTTGTAAGGGTGGGTTTTCTTATATAGACCACCAAATAATTCACCTTTCATGATCATGGGTCTACCTTATCACAATTAGATTACACTTGGTTGAATTTTTGGAAAACAAACAACTTATGTTCTTATCTTCCTCTTCCTTAGTCAAGATATGCATAGGAAAAGGAGATTTGTATTTTGAAAATTATGATAATATGTTCTTAAGATATGGGACAAGGTCCCTTTGATTTAGGAATTCATTTCCATTTTCTTTTGTCTTAAACAAGTATGATAGGTTTTCCTTTTTAGGTGGCAAATTTCTAGCCCTTGAATCTGCATTATTTGGTTGAAATTATTTGTGTGGGATAGGAATGTTTTGTCCTAATGCCATGTATTATCATACCACTTGCTAAAATTATGAGTGTAGGATATAGATGTTTTTGTCCTATAGCCTTGTATTATCATGCCACTTGCCAAAATTATGAATGTAAAATCACACCACTTGCTAAATTTTTGTCTTAATGCCATGTAACCTAATCTTTATTATTATTACATTATTATATCATCACCTAATTTATTTTATTTTATTTTATTTTTCCTCTTGGATTTGGGCTTATTCCTACCCATTATGGGCTTATTACCCATTTTCTTTGCTTTGTATAAAATTCTACCTTTCTTGGAGGGCTTGGTCACATTTTTATAATTTTTGGGCTATCGGTCCAATTATTATATCTTAGTCCAAGTCTATGTTTTATTTCTTGCTTAGGTTATCCAATGGGCTTGCTAGAAACTTATGTGAAGTGAAAAAATTCTATATGAAGTGTCCATAGGTAAAAGCCCAATGTATAGGTAAAGATTTTAAACTTAGTAACTCTAGTTCTTGAATTAGGAAAAATTTCCCTAATCCATTGTTCTTGAAATTTTGTGACCTTTACTTGTTTCTAAAAATTTATCTTCCTTATCCAAGAATTTTGCATATCTTTAGTATGTTATTTCTACTATTTCCTCTTATGTTTTTTTTCTTTACCTATTCCATTAATATTAGAACATTTCTACGCATATATGTAAGGTGAAGAATTGATAAGGAAAATATCTAAAAATTACGGGATGTTACAGCTAACATGTCCCAAGAAATTATAGATGCTCTTAATTGAGGTAGGAGGAGGTAACTTTTCAATGATTTCAATTTTTTCTTTATTTACCTCAATTCCACTCTATGTCCTACAACAATACCTTCTTGTGCCATTAAGTTAAAATTTTCTTAATTTAATAATAGATTGGTTTTGTCACAACACCTTAGATCCTGTGCTAGGTTATGGAGGCAATCATCAAATAAGTTTCCAAATACTAAGAAAATCATCCATGAAAACCTCAAGGCATTGCTCCACCATGTTAGAGAATAAGCCATTATGCACCTCTAAAAGGTAGTGGGCGCATTACACAACCTAGAAGGTGTAACAACTAGTGGTTTCGAACTAATATATTTTGTTTTAATGGCTACATTGCATGCAAAATGTTTATGAGCTTCTTTAAAAGTAAATGTGTTTTATTTATACAAGAGTACTTTGTTTTATTATACAAATGTATCTTAATTTGATCATGGATAATAAATTTCATGGTTTTAGAAATGCAAATGAAACTTTATTAAGAATGAATATATGCTTGAGCTTTTCAAAAAATATTCTTATGAAATATGATAAAAATTGGGCACATAAGATTTCCAACTATTTCCTAAATTTTTTTAATTTATTTGAGATTCCATTTTTGCCCTTTTTGTAGCACAAAAATTCCCAAAATGCCCTCCCAAAAATCTAGTTGGACAAAATTACAAAGTTACCCTTGTGTAATAATCGTAAAATTTAACAAAAATTTCAATTAAAAAAAATTGGAATAAAAGAGAATTTTGAAAATGGGGATAAGAACCATAGAAGATATGTATATTTACTACATGGGTTAAAGAATTACAAAGAAAATATGAGAATTATGTTTTTGGGCTAAAATGCAATTTCTTAAAAGTTTTGGGGTCAAAATGTAAATAAGAAAAATTTGCAAGGATCTCCCTCTAAAAGTAAATATTTGCAGAAATGTTCCCCTAGATATTTTAAGGGGCTTCACACACTCGAGGAGCTCATAATTTCCATATTTTCTCTCCCTCTTCAGAATTTTCTCTTCCAAAACCCTCAAACTTCTCTATAAGATTTCTCCGCTTCCAGACCTTGGATTTCGACACCACCACCACCAACAAACTCAGGGCGAAGAGTTCTACAAATGTATCTAATTGATTTCTGGAGAATTGGCCAAAGATTTGTCAGAAAATTGAAGAAAAAATCGCCCAAAAAGGTAATATCTAAAACTTCTATCTATGGTTCTCAAATGCAAAAACTAACACTGTAGATCGATCCAGAAGGTACCAAAACCTTTGAATCTTAAATTTTAATCCGATCCACCACTGTACGTGCCCCTATGCATCGAATCTCCCTTGGCGAGTGAAGCCCACGCATAGCTCCTTGGGCAGCACGTGTAGCGCGTGACTCCAGCAACTTCTCGCGTTGACCTGCGTTAACCGAGCTCCCGAAGGCCAAATTTCACAAATCCGAAGTCATTTTCAAGGTTTTTGGACCCTCTGGACTCAATTTTGGGGTTTGTTTTACCAAAATCAGACCGAAAATGAGGATTTTAGGATTGTCCAACTTGGCACCCTAACTTTGTGAGTAGATGATTCTTTCTATGACTTACCTTTACTCTTCTTGAACGTTAAATTGATAAATGAGTATGTTTACAAGTTACTTATACTTTAATATGTTCCTGAAATGGTTTAGAATATCTGAAACGGTTGCAATATGATATCTAGTTCAAGAAAAGTATGACTTTTGAAATGAATTTTGAAACACATTGAACATGTGATTTTTAAATGTATTTCTCATTATATGGCAAAGGAAATATGTTATGTATATGATATTGATTTATGCAGTGATATGTTTGCCTTGGATATGGGCATGTATACGTGATTCCCCTGATTGGGAAGTTTTGACAGAGGACTATACTAAGAATGAAAATGTTATATTATAATAGTACCTTTATTTTAATTAATATGGAATATATGAGATTATGGTTTTATGGAGGAATTTTATTGGAAACATTGTCTGCTAACAGCAGGTGATGTTAGCCCTAGTGCACCTTGATTGCCTCAGCTAGCAGAGGGTGGTGCTAGCCTCGTGTGAGGGCCAACACACGGGAGATGATATATGAAGGAGAGCAGAATGCCTCGTATATGGGCGAGATGCCAGTTATATGAGATGTGATTTTCCTTCCCTTGCTGTGTGCTTGAGAAATACCCATATAGAGTCCCTTCGTGTGTTCTTTTGAATGGTAGTAGGGCAAACCTCAGTGGATGCTGAGTTTAGGCAAATCCTATACCACCAAAGTACTGAAGGGGTTAAACTCTCATATGGTGGTTCTTATATAGAATCCTCCAAATGTTTTCATAAAACTTATGTTGATGCATTCCATGATTTTATTATTGTTCTTACAGTATTACTTATGAATTGAATATGAATATGAATTTGAACAGAGATTATTTGAAATTCAGGTCCCATATGGATGTACCTATGAATTGTGATTTTCAATATGACAAGTTTTAAAATAAAAAGTACATCCATATGTTGACCTAAGAGGTCATAGGAGGTATTATCTACTCATTGAGTTGTAAAACTCACTACACGTTGTTGATATGTTTTTTAGATAAAGACCCAGAGTTTGGTCCTGCGGCTTCTTAATCGACTAGGTGTCGTACTTCGGTGGTGAGCCTAAATTGTTTCTGGGCTCTCAGTGTTTAAATTGTAATATAATTGTACTCTAGAGTTGCTCTGAACGTCACAGACAGGATCTTTGTTTCCGTTGTAAACTGATAAATGTAGACTTGGCATGTATAATTAGTTATATTGGAAACTTGAAAACGTTTGATATTATACTGATATGCCATAATATGAGATGTGATTTGCCTTCCCTTGCTGTGTGTTTCAGAAATACCCATATAGTGTCCCTTCGTGTGTTCTTTTGAATGGTAGTAGGGTAAACTTCAGTGGATGCTGAGTTTAGGCAAATCCTATACCACCAAAGTACGGAAGGGGTTAAACTCTCATATGGTGGTTCTGATATAGAATCCTCCAAATGTTTTCATAAAACTTATGTTGATGCATTCCATGATTTTATTATTGTTCTTACAGTATTACTTATGAATTGAATATGAATATGAATTTGAACAGAGATTATTTGAAATTCGGGTCCCATATGGATGTACCTATGAATTGTGATTTTCAATATGACAAGTTTTAAAATAAAAAGTACATCCATATGTTGACCTAAGAGGTCATAGGAGGTATTATCTACTCATTGAGTTGTAAAACTCACTACACGTTGTTGATATGTTTTTTAGATAAAGACCCAGAGTTTGGTCCTGCGGCTTCTTAATCGACTAGGTGTCGTACTTCGGTGGTGAGCCTAAATTGTTTCTGGGCTCTCAGTGTTTAAATTGTAATATAATTGTACTCTAGAGTTGCTCTGAACGTCACAAATAGGATCTTTGTTTCCGTTGTAAACTGATAAATGTAGACTTGGCATGTATAATTAGTTATATTGGAAACTTGAAAACGTTTGATATTATACTGATATGCCATAATATGAAGTTGATTGGAAATAGATAAAGATAAAGTTGTTGGACAGTAGTGTTATTTGCGTTCCTAAAACTAGGGCGTGACACCTTGGTTTCTTTTTTTTTTCCTCTCCCTCTTCCTTACCTTTGCTGCATGAAAAATATGTTTCATTCTTTATGTTTCGTGTTATTTTTCTCCCAACCATGGTCACATTACTATCTTTTCCTTTGGGTGTTTCTTTCTTCCCAACTTATAGCCAATCAACCCCTCATATATGAAGTCTAGAATACCAATGTGATGCAGCATGGGTGGTGGCACTTTCCTACTAAAAATTTGAGGAAATTATGCATTGAACAACATAGGTGAGGTTTTGAAATTTTTAATATTTGGATGCTTTTTATATAGTTTTTTGGTTCATAATCGTGTTTAGGAGTAAGAATAACCCATGTATAAAAATTTTCTTGAGCAAATAACATCATTTGGGGCCCTAAATCAAGAATTTTTTTTATGAACAATGTTTTGTGTTTGTGTAAATAGTGCATGAATAATAAACCATGGGGAATTTTTGAGTTTCGATTGTTCTAAGTTGTAGAGCATGAAATAGAGATTCAAGTAGGATATTTGGTTTGTAGAAAAGGATAAAAAGAGTTAGCTTAGTTCAAGTTAGAAGTTAGTGAATAAATAATATAAACTATAATATGTAGATTGGTTTATTCCTAAAGCTTATACTATAAATATTATGAATGTGATTGGAAGTTGAATCTTATTTATTTTAGCAAAGAAATAAATTTAATTATCTGTGACTTGAGGTTGCCATGGAGTTTGTGGACTATATAGTTCATTGGAAATAGGAATATACTAGAGCAAATTATTAGGGAAGGGTTTAAGGCATATTATTTTATGTAATGAAGTTAATCTTGGTGTATCCTTGCGAAAGTCATTTGTAGCTACATAGGAGGAACGTTGGATATCTGAACTCTAAAAGATTTCATGAGATGCATAAGTTGGGTTTTCTTATGAAGGATTGTAGTTGTAGTATGTATAATATGTGCACGTGTGTTTGGTTCTTTAATTGAGTATAAAAATCTTGTTTATGTTATACGTTGGAGTTATGATTGTTAGGATAAGTTGTTAAGGGATTCCTGGAAGGGTATTATCTTAGTAAATGGAATGGAGATAGAATTATCTATGTGGCAAATGTGAAGTATAGGAGATGGCAAAGTGACATTAGGTGATAGTGTAGGAAACTAAGGATGTGCATAAGTATTTTATTGGTTTTTTTGCTTGAGATTCTTATGCAAATATTATGTATTGATAATCTATTTAGTTGACCCTCAAAAGAATGTATTCATGGGAATGGTGTATGTTGACAACAAGGATGTATAGTATGAATCTTGGGAGTACTTAGGTATGAAACTCTTCATAGTTTCATTATGGTACTTAGGTGGTACAAGTATAGAAATTTTGTTCTTATTAAATGAAGTGATTGGTCCAAGACTAGTAGATATGGTATGTCCCATTGAAGAAATGGAAGTTATGGTTATCAAAACATTAGTTGATTGGTTTTAAACAGTTAAT
Organism: Gleditsia sinensis; assembly: GCA_037074535.1. NCBI lineage: Eukaryota > Viridiplantae > Streptophyta > Magnoliopsida > Fabales > Fabaceae > Gleditsia > Gleditsia sinensis. The sequence goes on from CM073471.1 coordinate 26,161,925, forward strand.
CTGTATTTTAGAGATAAGAGTGATTGTTACTTTGAGGATATAATCATAAATGTAGTTGGACATTAGTGATATAGATAAATTTGAAAATTCTATTAATGTTGTAAATAGGTTGAACTATGAGACTTTTAACTTTATTTGAGTATGACTATTTGGGTATTGGAAAATATAGATGAAAGTTAGATTTAGTACAAGTTTGTGGGTATGTAAATTTTAATGTTAATGACTTAGTCAAATTAGGAATTTATTTTGATGCTTGACATAAATTAACATTGCGAGACGTATCTATTTATATAAGCCATAAAGCGATGAAATAGTTGAAGACCTTTGTGTATTGTACATTTTATATATGAAACATAGGACATGATTATATAGAGTTTGGCTTATGATTGGCATGATTAACTTGAAGAATACAGAGATAGAAAAGTTGTAAACTACTAGAAAACATTTTGTATATAAGTCTATGCATAAGTAACTAGATTAAGATAATGTGGTTCTATATGGATTGAAATATGTAAATGTTATAAATTTTATGCTATGTGAGTACATATGGATTAGAATTAATGATATGATTAAATGAAATTTGAATGAGGTTGACCATTCGTGATTCTAACAGTTACTAAAATAAAAGCTTACTAATGTGAGGTTATAACTATACAACTGTTGATTTGAAGAATATCAAGATAGTGATTTGTTGAGTTATGTTTAGGCAAGCATAAATAATGAAATGAATGAGTAGTGGTTTTGAGGCTCTACTTTGATTGCATATAGAAGTTTATGAATTTGTGCCCAATGTAGGCAATATATCTATTACACTAAAATATGGAATATGATTATGTCATGATCTATATCTGTTATGGAGAAATGAGAAGTATATGTAGAATAAAATTTTCCTTTTTCTCATAATCTATGTAAACCAATAAATTATTCAACAAGTAAATAATCAATTGAATAATTAATTAAAAATATTAAATATTTGAAAAGAATTCTTGTCAAAAACATTGTTAGTTAACAACAATAGATGCTAACCTTAGTGCACCTTGTAACCTTAGTTAGGATGTTGCTAGCCCCATATGTAGAAGGACACACGTGGATTGGATTATGAACAAGTTATGGATAAGTAAGAAGTTGAGGTATGTCTCTTCTTGTAACCAATGACATTTTGCTTGGTTACCTATGATAAGATATGATTGTGGTGATTTACCCATCCTTTGTTGTGTGTTTGGAACAATTATGATATGAAATGATTAGGGAGTTAAGGGAAGCTCCTCCTAATCTTATGTTAAGAATGACAAGATAAGTGGTGACTTACCCATCCCTTAATATGTGTTGAAGACTAGGTAAGTGGTGATTTACTCATCCCTTGCTATGTGCTTCGAACATGATAAATGGTAACTTACCCATTTCTTGTTGTGCGTTTAGGAAAGACCCTTATGGTTCTAATATGGAATCCACTGAATTAAATAATTTAAATTTTTATAAAATGGGTTAAGATAAGTTAAAATATTATAGATTAGAGCAACATGAAATAAAATAAGAAAGATGACCTTATGTGTGTGTGTGTGTGTATATAATACCTATGCAAACAAATAAGGGTCTAAATGGCATGCTACATCTAAAAATTATGTTTAAGTAAAGTTTGAAGTATTTACAATTGATAGAAAAAGTGAGAAAATGATACTTGATGAAGTATATAAAAAGAAAATATGGTCTTTAAGAGACCAAATCTGAGCTTGAATGTTTTATGGAGCTCCTAAGTAAGAGCAGGTGTTTGGACCAGGTCGAAAAGATAGTTACACAAACGAAGTAGTCCCTAAAGGTTTTAATGGGCTAAAACTTATAAAATATAAAAAACACACAAAAAATTTATATCATAAGTTCTAAACTTAACACAACTTCATAAATAAAATAAATATGTATGTAAAATTGTTTATGATTTACATCATATCAATAAGCTATTAATTAATATGCAAATATTATACTCTGCATGTTATAGCTGTGTTATTTACTCGTTGAGTCACAAGGCTTATTTCTTTTATTTTATATGCTTTTACAGTTAGAATTCGATGGGTGCAACAGAAGCATTTAGAAGAATAGTCTATTCTTAGTAAACCCATATTGTCCTTGGGCCATATTGATTTGTTCATTTGTATGTTTGCTAGAAATCTTAGAGTTGCTCTATTACCACAGCTAGGGTTTGCATTTTCAATGTGACATTATGTAATTATTAATAAAATGCATTGTACCACTTAATAATTTCTTTCTTGACTATATATTTCCTAATTGGGTTTAGCTACCTCTAATGCTCAATGGTTTCCTTATGTTCCTCTTCAAGGAGAGTTTTATGCCTATAGATTGAGTGACATATGCCCTTTATGTCTACTAAGAACCATTCAATTGCCCTTTGGTGCTCCCTAGGTACCTATAACAACTTACTTTCTTGTTCATAATAAAGAAAAGAAGAAATTATAATATGTAAAGTTTTATTATTTCCTAGAAGAGTATACCTTAAATTAGAAGTTAAAGTTTGAATTAGAGGGATAGCATATCTTTAATTGAAAGTTTAGCTGGCCCTTGTAACTAGTAGGAATGTCCAATGTATCAAACTTGTCAATTCTAGGCAAATATGGTAGTGCATTCAATTGTTGTACACATTCCTTGACCTCTTCATATTTCTTCCCTTCACTAGAAATTAATGACACTTGAAGATAGTCCAATGGTTGGCTCTCTGAGAATATTTCTTGAGTTACCTTTTCTATCACATTCACTGCAAAATATTCCTTGCGTTTATTAGAAGATTCCTTGGCTTTAAAAACATTAAAAGTCACCTGTTGATCCTAAACCCTCATTGTTAATTCTCCTAGGTAAGCTAAAATGTGTTTGGAGGAGTTTACCAAGTCAATTACTTAATTTGTTTCATTATCTTGAAATTTTTTTTGTGACTTGGAGCATATTTGACTTGGTTAGGTTTGATTTCATGCTTACTCAATATATATAGTAGTAGCTTTTGCACCATATTGGGACCACTAAACTAGTTAACTAGGATAGGCAGTTGTTCTTAAGTAAAATGGGCATTTTTAGGTAATTTTCATTAAATGTATTTCTAATCAGAATTTGCCTAAATTTACTCTTCTATTTAGGTGTATGACCCTTAGGAAGGCTATGGATGGAATCTGACTAATAAGGAGTTGAAGGCTTGAAGGATAGAGAGAAGTAGCTAAACATCACGACATTGAATCACAATGTTGCGATGATGAGAAGAAAGCATAAATGTGCCACTTATTCAAAATGTTACAAATTTAAGGGTTTACCCATATTTAATTGTATTTTGTCAATTTTTACCTCAATTATGAAATAGTATAAATAGATGTCCTAGGGCTTCAGTTTAAGAGGACAAAATCTAATTTTAGAGAGCTTTCAAGAGGTAGGAGACAACATCCAAGTCCGAGATCATCTGTTGGTTCAAGAGATCGATTTAAGGAGTAGAATTTAGTAAAATTCTTCCTATCTTCTCCATCTTTTTGTGTATTTTGATTTTAATGTTTTCTTTCTTGAACTTTAGGATGTTTTTAAGATTAGCTATGGAGTAGATTTTCCTTTCAGGTAATTAATGGATCCAAATATGTAACTAGTTTGGAAACCTAATTCTCTTTTAACTTCAATATATATCAATAATTATTTATTCAATTATGTGTTTAATACTTTTGATTGTTGATCACCAATTGAATGATTAAGGAACATGAATTCTTCTTGTAAAAGGGGTTTAATTTGTTTTGAATTGAATTGAATAGTGCATGATTTGTTACAGTAGCCTAAGTTATGAATTAATTGGTTTGTGTGTAGGATATATAACAATATACCAACATGCCTTGCGTAGCCTATTAGAGCTTGATCTAACTATCTGGATTCTTAACCTTATCATATGCTTTAGTAGTATTGGGAATTACTTGGAATTGAATAACGCTTATTTGGCATGAAGGGGACTTAGAAATAATTTAGTGCTTTGGTTAATAATTCAAGATATTAGAATAAACATTCGTTTAGGGGTAGCAAGCATGTGAAACATCAGGTGAATTTGATTTATTTGGATAGATTGTTAGTTTGGTAGTGGTAATTAATTATTTTAGTTGTGTATGTCCCTGTGAGTACTATCCTCCACTAAGTCACTGTATTACAATTTAATACGTGTGCTAGTGTAGTTGTAATAAATTTTTACTAACCTTGAGTTGTGATCACAATTAGCTACGAGCAACAACGAAATCCAAAGTTTGGAAGCAGCCACGATCTACATGTTCCAAAAGTATAAAAGACAAGTTCCACCCAAGTTTGCTCATATACTAAGTGCTCCAATGGTAATATTCTTACTTGGATTCATCGATTATATGATTAGCTTAAAGTTAGTGTTACTTCCATGAATTTTCTATGCTTGTTCTAGTTTCAGTACATGGCCTGGTTTTGTATGCACTAAACTATGGTTTTTATACTTTCTGGGCATGTATGGCTTGTTTGGTGCTTTTTCACTATAATTTCTGGTTCTTGAACTCTGAATATAATTCAATTTTCAGTGATTTTAATCTAGGCATGTTCTGGTTTGTTGTTTCTCTCTACATTTATTTAATTCGGCACTAAATGTTCTTTCCATGTGTTACATTGAGCAAATTTTGCAAATGCGAACCTTGACCTGGGACCATTGGAATATTCCTTATACATAAAAAAATGAAAAACTAAAAATGCCTCTTGTACAAATAGTGTTATTAACTCTTTAATATCCGAGGAACTATACCCTATATAATGCTAATCCCTGCATTATTAATGCAAGACTTGATGAGTGAACTAGTCTAAGGCCAAGTTTTATTTATCTAGAAGTTGATTCTGATTTGAGATGTTAACGAGAATACATGTTTTAAATGGTAATGTGCTCTATTTATTGTATTGGGTCTTTAACTTCTATTCCATGTTAGTAGAAGCATTTGGAGTTTGGTTTTTCTCTTTTTTATGTTTCCTATATCATGCCATGATTTGCGTTGGATCTTTCAATATATGCCTATTAGAGAATTGGGTTATTATACATTTTAGCCTTTTAGGGAGTTCTGAGTTTTGGATGCAAACTTTAGAAAATAAATTTCATTATATTAGTGAAGACTTAGAGTGGTTTTACGTTATAACCAATGAGTAATTTTGCATGACCGGACTCCTTTTTTTCTAGGGATTGTAAATAACTTATATATCTTCTTTGGACTTTTGTAGTTAGCTAGATTTTTTTTCTTAGATTGGTATTTTTTTGTTTAGTTTGGATACTATGAATTTCATCTTCGATTTTGGCTTGCCTTTGAAATTGGTTTTTCTAAATAGCTGTTATGAAATACATCTTGGACTCTGGTTTAGGCTTGAATTCTGTCACACCCCCATTTTATAGGAACATGATTGTCATGAATAGCAATAACTTTACTCTTAATTTAATACATACAAGCTCCAAGTAAATCACATAATAGAGATAATCATATATGTTCACAAGTTTTTTAGTATATCCAAACATACATGCCAGATCTATATTCATATAAATTACAACAGAAGCAAGGATTCTACCTGTGGCATTCAGAGCATACTCTAGATTACAAATACATAATAATTTAAACATTGTGTGTAACATCCCTAATTTCATTTCTTTTATTAAAAAAAGTACATAAATATTTAGTTAAGGCAACAAAACTTATTAAACAATTTTTCGATATCTAAGAAAAAATATAAGCCTTAGAAATTCTTCAATTTTTGTGTATGCATAGCAAATGTTTATAATATTAAGGGAATAGGTAAAGAGAGAAAACTTATTAGGAAAAATTAGAAATAACATCCTAAAGAGAGGTAAAATTCTTGGGTAAGGAACATATATTTTTGGAAGTAAGAAAATGTCTTAAAATTTCAAGAAGATTGAATTAGAGTAATTTTTCCTAATTCAAGAGTTAGAGTTACAAAGTTTAACATCTCCACCCATACATTAGGCCTTCACCTATGGATACTTCATAGAGTTTATTTTTTAACTTCACATGAGTTTCTAGCAAGGAAATTGGATAGTCCAAGAAAGAGATATAACATAGACTTGGAATAGGATATAAAAGTTGCACCAATAGCTCAAAAATCATTAAAATGTGACCAAGCCCTCCATGAGATGTAGAATTTTAGCCAAAGCAAAGGAAATGAGCAAGAATGAACCCAAATCTAAGAGGAAAAAATAAGAACCATGTGATGAAATAGTAGTGTAATAATAATCAAGATTAGGTTACATGGCATTAGGACAAAACATCTATATCTTACACTAATAATTTCATCAACCCATGTGATGATATAGTAGGTAATAATACATGGCATTAGGACAAAACATTTGCTCACACTAACCTTCTAGTATATACATTGATCCATGGGATTTTTAATAAACTCGAGTGAAGAAATTATTCCATGAACTCTAAAATAACACAAACGAGAGGATTGTTTTAAACTGTATGTGGATTTCTTAAACTTACAAATCAAGTTCTTACCATTACTAGAGGAGAAACTTTTAAGTTGTTTTATATAAACTTCCTCCTCTAGATCACTATTAAGAACATTTATTTTCATATCTATTTGTTACAACTCAAGGTCAAAATGAGCAACTAATGAAAATAGAATCTTTCTTAGATACAGGATATAAAGTCTCCATGTAATTGATTCCTTCTTTTTAAGTAAATTCCTTAGCAACAAGTCTCACTTTGTATCTCTCAATGTTGCCTAATAAATCCTTCTTGGTCTTAAAGACCTATTTATATCCAATGGTCTTTGTCCTATTAGGAAACTCTATAAGTTCCCAGACTCCATTGCTTTTCACAGAATTAATCTCATCTTTTGTGGCATCATGCTATAATTTTGACTATTTGCAACTCATGGCTAATGAAAAGGTTTCAAGATCATTTTAAGCTCATATATTGTATCCAAACTCTTATAGATACACTATATAATCACTAAGAATTACTAATCCTTTTTCTATAGTAGATCTTCTTAATGTTGTAACCTCATCTCATTGAGGAGCTTATGGTTCAACTTGTTTGGGAGCTATTAGTAATTCTTGAACATCTTGATCTAATTTATCAGCTTGTAGAAACTCAATGATTAGTTGTTTAGTACTAACTTGTATTTGATGGGTACTATGAACTATAATCAACCTGTCACTTAAAGTGGAAGTTTAAGACTCTATATGATCATGTGTAAAAACTAAGTTCATAAATCAATCACTCCCACTATTTAAGTCATTCTCAAGAAACTTGGTGGTCATGATCCCATTATCCTAGTACTATGAGATGGACAATAAAATTTATAACCTTTAGACCTTTCGGTATATCCAATTAAATATCCACTAATGGTTCTCGTGTCCAATTTCTTCTCTTGTAGTTTATATATCCTCAACTTAGACAAACTGTAACAACTTTTTATTATTATTATTATAGAATATAGAGTTTACATACATGTCATTAATCAAAATATACGTACAACATATCAAACACATAAAAATCTACATCTTGTTTATTCTGGTTGACCAATTCCGGAGATACAGGTGCGGGTGGTTGCACCTTCACCAAGATCTGAGCCAACTCGACCACAAACATTTTATTTGCTTCTGGGATATGCCCAACATAAAGTACTCGATCCAACGTGCACTAAAAGCCAGAGCTATAGAAAAAATCTACATAACTAATTTTCTGAACATGATATGGAAATATAGTGAGAATTAAATCCCATTAAGTTCAACAATAAATCATCATCAATATATCTCATCACGTCATGTTCAGCTGTATAAACTATAGCAAATATCTTTGGTCACATGAATGCACTATATCTATGTACATGAGAATCGTACAATAATGACATGTATGACAGGATTAACTATTTTCAGAATATCATATGATGACTATTAATTTATTCTCATATCAAGCTACCCCGGTCAAGGTGAGTATTATCTACTCTCCGGAACGGGCTTTTCTCGCTTCGTCCGACATGGCCCACTTTCTCTTTCTTTTCTCATTAACATGATCATAACCGTTGATAGGGTGTCCCCTACTGGTGTACCACACGGATTTGCCATGTGATCGTGCTCATTTCTTTTCTTTTCACAATAATAGCCAAAAGTCATTGGTAATCATGCCATAAACATAACCATTTCAAATATCACTTTATAAAATATTTCCATGTCCAAATTTCACACTTAAGATGGTAAGAAGTTCAAGCAATGGCAATGGCTATGGCATATACTAGTCATTTATTATTTTCATTTATAAGATTCTTCTTCTTTTTTAAATATTAATTTTATTTCTTTATTTTCTTGATGCAGGTTTTCATCCTATCTGACATTTTCTTACTAATCAGAGCATAACAACCTAAATTTAACTCTGATTTAGGTGATCTTGGTGTCAATTTAAAGATAAAACTATTATGTTGAACAGTTGAACGAAATATTAAGAAATCATGGTGATATTACTCCCTCAAAGTATAGGTTATTTCTTCTCGGGTAGGTTCTGAGCTCTACCTACTAATTTGTCCATATCTCCCTCATAAGAATTCCAAATTAAGTGATTCTAGTGGCTAAACATCCGTGACACATATAGAAATAACTGTTATGTTAATAATTTATTTTAATTCCCTAAAGAATGTTCCTAGAAATTAAAACACTGAAACTATCCTAAAATATTCTTCCCTGATTAACCAATTTCTGACCACTGCATACTAATTGGACCATATCTACCTCATATGGACTCAAACTTGAGTGATTCCAGTGGCTAAAAATCCGTGACACATATATCTATAATTCTTATGTTAAACATTTATTTAAATTCCCTACAAAATATTCCCCGAAATTAAAACATAGAAGCTGTCCTAACATATTCTTCCTTGATTAACCATTTTCTGATGACTACTTACTAATCAGACCATATCTACCTCATATGGACTCCAAATTGAGTGATTCTAGTGCTTCAAAATCCGTGACACATATATCTACATTTTTCATGTTAAACATTTGTTTTAATTCCTTACCGATTCTTTCCAAAATTTTAAAAACAGAAGCTTACAATTTTGCCACCCATAGTTATACCTATGCAGAACTATCTACACCAGCCTAAGTATTCAAACATACATAATATGTAACATGATATAGCAACATCCATGACCAATCATCAAAGTTCTAAGATCAAAATCTCATATAAATATTATAAGTTTCAAAAGTTTTCTTCAAAAAGAAATATTGTTAAACTTACCTGGAGCACTTAGTCCTCTAGACTTCTCCTTCCTCTTTCTTCCTTTCTTCCTCTCCTTTCCTCACTCTACCTTGCTTCTATTTTTCCTCTCCCTCACTTGGACGAAAATTCTAATGTTGTAAGGGTGGGTTTTGTTTAAATAAACCATCAAATAATTCACCTTTCATGATCATGGGTCTACCTTATCACAATTAGGATACACTTGGTTGAATTTTTGGAAAACAAACAACTGATGTTCTTGTCTTCCTCTTCCTTAGTCAAGATATGCATAGCAAAAGGAGATTTGTATTTTGAAAATTATGATAATATGTTTCTAAGATAAGGGACAAGGTCCCTTTGATTTAGGGATTCATTTCCTTTTTCTTTTGTCCTAATCAAGTATGATAGATTTGCCTTTTTAGGTGGCAAATTTCTAGCCCTTGAATCTCCATTATTTGGTTAAAATTATTTGTGTGGGATAGGAATATTTTGTCCTAATGCCATGTATTATCATACCACTTGCTAAAATTATGAGTGTAGGATATAGATGTTTTGTCCTAAAGCCTTGTATTATCATACCACTTGCTAAAATTATGAATGTAGGATATCACACAACTTGCTAAATTTTTGTCTTAATGACATGTCACCTAATCTTGATTACAACATTATTTCATCACTTTACTTTTATTTTTATTTTTTATTTTTCCTCTTGGGGTTGGGCTCATTCTTGCCCATTTTCTTTACTTTGGTTAAAATTCTACTTTTCATAATGGGCTTCGTTACATTTTCATGATTTTTGGGCTACCGGTCCAATTTCTATATCCTAAACCAAGTCTATGTTTAATTTCTTCATTGGGCTATCCTATTGGCTTGCTAAAAATTTATGTGAAGTAGAAATACTTTATATGAAGTGTTCATAGGTGAAAGTTCAATTTATGGGTGGAGATACTAAACTTAGTAACTTTTACTCTTAAATTAGGAAAAATTACCCTAATCCAATCTTCTTGAAATTTAGCATGTTTATTTCTAATATTTCCTCTTAGGTTTTCTTTCTTGACCTATTCTATTAATATTAGAACATTTCTATACATACACGTAAGGTGAAGAATTTCTAAGGATTATATTTCCTTATTGTCTAATAAATTTTATTTCCTTAATTAAATATTTATGTACCTTTATCAATAAAAGAAATGAAATTATGGATGTTACTTTGAATACTTTTGTACTTTTATTAATACATGAAACGAAATTAGGGATGTTACATTTCTCTCCCCCTAAAAGAAATTTTGTCCTCAAAATTTCAGAAATTACCTAATAAGAACAATTTCGGATATTTCTTCCTCATGACTTCTTCTAGCTCCCAAGTTTCTTCTTCCAGAGTCAAACCTTCCCATAACACCTTAACTAGGGGAATAGTTTTGTTTGGCAATTGCTTCACATCAGTGTCCAATATAGATGCTGGTACTAGCTGGTATGTCATGTTCTCCTTTATTTGGATTGTTTCATCTCGTATCACATGTGAGGAGTCTGGAAGATATTTTCGGAGCTGTGATACATGGAAAACATTATGCAAGTTGGACAAATTAGGTGGGAGAGCAACTTGATATGCTAATGTCCTTACTTTCTTCATAATTTGGTAGGGTCCCAAAAATCGTGGACTTAGCTTTCTTGCTTTGAAAGACCTACCAACTCTAGTAGTCGGAGAAAGTTTCAGAAATACATGGTCTCATTCCATAAACTCTAGAGGTCTATGTCTCTTATCATAATAACTCTTTTGCTGACTCTGAGCTGTAAGTATTTTGTCTCGTATCATCCTGATTTGTTTAGTGGCTTGTTGAACTAGATCAGGACCCAACAAGTTCTTTTCTCCTACCTCAAACTAACATAGTGGAGATCGGCACTTTCTACTGTATAAAGCTTCATAGAGGGCCATCTTAATACTAGACTGATAGCTATTATTATAAGCAAACTCTACTAAAGGTAAATACTTATCCCATCCTTTACCTTGCTCTATCACACAGGCTCTCAACATATCTTCTAGGGTTTGAATGGTTCGTTTTGTCTACCCGTCAGTCTGAGGATGGTAGGCAGTACTGAACCGCAACTGAGTACCAAAAGCTTCCTGCAACACCTTCCAAAACCTCGATGTGAACCTCGGATCTCTATCAGAAATGATATTTAAGGGAATTCCATGCAGTCTAACTATTTTCTAGACGTACAATTAGGCTAATTTATCTAGTGAATAGTTAATTTTTATGGGCAAAAAGTGAGCAAATTTGGTTAATCTGTCAACTATTACCCAAATAGAGTCATGTCCAACAGAAGTCTTGGGTAAACCCACGACAAAGTCCATCGAAATACTGTCCCATTTCCATTTAGAGATCTTAAGAAGTTGTAAAAATCATGATGGCTTTTGATGCTTTACCTTCACCTTCTAACAAATGAGACATTTCGTCACAAACTCGGCAATGTCCTTTTTCATCCCTAGCCACCAATGCATCCTCTTTAAATCTTGGTACATTTTAGTGCATCCAAGATGGACTGTGTATTTACTCTAATGCGCTTCCTGCAGGATCTTAATCCTTAACTCTTATTCTTGAGGGACACAAATCCTTCCCTGATATATGATTGCTCCATCTTCCATGACAGAAAAATTACCTTGGTCTTTATGATCCTGTAAGTATTGGTCGTGAGCTTGAGCCTCTTTGATCTGGGCTTTAAGGTCACACTCTATACTTAAACCATTAATGACTAGCTTCTTTGGAGTAAGAGTAATGGCTAGCTTCAAATTTCGAAACTCCTCTAGCATCTGCATCTCATACACCATCATATGACCCATGTGCAGAGATTTTCGACTCAAGGCATCTGCTACAACATTCGCCTTTCTTGGATGATACTTTATGTCAAACTTGTAGTCATTGAGGAATTCTACCCATCTTCGTTGCCTCATATTTAACTCCTTCTGATCAAAGAGGTATTTAAGACTCTTATGATCACAATAAGCCTTTATATTGTGACATTTATGGGTTGATTGATAGTAAATCGAACAACGATAATGTAAACTATGGGAAGCTTTTAATTTCATTACATTTCTTTGTTTGCACTGGAATTGATTTTTTTTGTCAAAATGAAAATTGTTCTATGATTATTTGTGCAATCTAAATATAAAATAGATATGCCTAGAGAATTGGTTGAAATATTTTCTCTTTTCCTTCAGTATGTTTTATATGTTTGATGAGTTTGTGCTAGGGTCTTTGTTGCTCTTGGAATTGTTTAAAAGAACTAGTTTGTATTTACCAAAAGGAAAAAAATGACAGGAATAAAGATAGTTATATGATGCAATTTTCGCTACTGTAGTTGGATCAATCAAGTTCATATTTTTCGTAGAAAGCTTATGCTATGGGGAAAAATGTTTCTCATGCTAAGACATTTCTTAGGAAGAGGTGTGTTCTCATCATTGATAATAATGCAATGGTAATCTTTTGAAATTTGGCTTTGAATTGAAATTAGGTCATTTCTCAATCCTTTAATGCTTAAAGAAGATACTGTGCAAAAACTTTGCTCTGGCTAAGGTATGAATTTTCTAAAACACCATTAAAGCCTAGTCTATTGCTATAGTACTTTGTTCTCAAAAGTTTTCAACTATTCTCCTGATAATTTTTTTTTTCAATTTTTTTTGCTTATGAATCTTTTTTCAACACCTTATACACATATGTTTGTCTTTGAGAAAAGTTTTTTATGTCTTTTGATTGTGCTCTCAAAATTTTTATTGAGTTTATTTTTGTAAAGAATAATGTGATCGTATATTATATTAACTGAGTACATGAGTATATATATACAAGGTTTAACCTACTCTAACCCTAAGTGTTTAAATGTTTGAATGTATACAAGAATCTAGGAGGCGGTTACATGAGAGTTATCTCTATCACGCCCCCGCAAGATTGAGGTTCCATCGAGAACACCAATCTTGACTCAGAGTTCATGAAACAATGACGAAGGCAATGGTTTAGTGAGAATGTCAGCGAGCTGAGATCTAGAGGAGACATGTTGAATACGGAGTTGATTGGAAGCAACACGTTCTCTGACAAAATGATAATCAAGTGCTTTGTGCTTCATGCGAGATTGAAAGACTGGGTTGGCACATACATAAGAAACACCAAGGTTGTCACAATAGATAGTGGGAATGGAGAATGGTGAAAGCCAAGGTTCAGTAACGAGATTTAACAGCCATGAGATTTTTGCTGAGGTTGAGGCAACTGCTCGATACTCAGCCTCAGTAGATGAACGTGCAACTGAATATTGCTTTTTTGAAGACCAGGAGACAACATTGGAGCCCAGAAGAACTATGTAGCCCATGGTGGAAATGCGATCATCTTTTTTACCATCCCAGTCCGCATCAGAGAAAGCATAGAGATGCAAAGGGGAAGTTGAAGTAAGAGAAAGACCAAAGTGAATGGTAGACTTAAGATACCGGAGAACACGCTTGACTGCTTGAAAGTGAATGGTGGTAGGACGATGTATAAACTGAGATGATTTGTTTATAGCATAGCCAATATCTGGACGGGTCATGGAGAGATATTCAAATGCTCAAATGATCTGGCAATATTCAGTAGCATCAGTGAACGGAGAGCCAACAACTAGTTGAAGAGAAACAGAGGTAGACATTGGTGTGGAAGCACCCTTAACACTAGTCATATTTGTCTTGAGTAGAAGATCTCTGATGTATTTGTGTTGGGAAAGAAATAAACCAGCAGAGTTGGAAATGAATTCCATGCCCAAAAAATAAGATGGAGCACCAAGATCTTTGAGGGAAAAACGTGAGGCAAGAGAGGCATAGAATTGAGCCAAGAAGGAAGCATTATTCCCGGTAAGCAGAAGGTCATCAACATAGACCAGAAAATAGGCCGTGACAGAACCATTATTATAGATAAAAAGAGAGCCATTAGTGAGTGAGTTTTTGAACCCAAGAGACAAAAGAAATCTGGCAAGTTGAAGGTACCATGCACGTGGTGCTTTCTTGAGTCCATAGATAGCTTTATGTAATTTGCAGACATACGTAGGATGAGTTAAATCTTCATGGCCAAGGGGTTGAGACGTGTAGACTTCATCATGTAGTGTACCTTGGAGAAAAGTGTTGTTTACGTCCATGTGTTTGATAGGCTAGTTGTTGTGTAAGGCAATGGTAAGGATGGCTTTAATTGTTTGGGGTTTAATGACAGGACTGAAGGAGTCTCTGTAGTCTATGCCTGGTTGTTGGGAGAACCCTTTAGCAACGAGACAAGCTTTGAATCGGTCGATCTTACCAGAGGGAAAACGTTTAATGCGAAAGACCACTTGCACCCAACAATGTTGGCATTTGTGGGAGGAGGGACTAAGGTCCAAGTGCAATTGCGGGTGAGAGCATGAAATTCATTTGACATTGCAAGTTTCCATTCAGGACTACGAAGAGCTTGTTTGTAGGAAATAGGTTTGATAGTGGGTGGGAGGGGATGTTGATGAGTGAGTTTTATACTCATAAATTAAATATTTTCATCTTATCTTTTGCCATAATTAAGCATAAATCTCCCTTACTTGTCTTTAGTTTTGTGTCTTTCTTACAGATGGAGAGAAGAGTAGAAAATGGACTTAATCGGAGGAATCAGAGCTAAATTGTGGTTCTTTGGGAATGATGTCTATAAATCAAGCAGATAAAACAAATTCATTAAGGATGGCTGAGTAAGGAGCATTATCATATTGTCTCTTGAGACGCATCCTAATGGATATATGCACAAATTTATTCTTGATTTATGATCACATTTCCAAAAGAACTAAAACACAAAGATTCAAGGCAAAGCACCCAATGTTGAGAATATGTTTGCTGGTTGCAGTCCAGCCCAACCTTGCTGTAGTAATTGGGCCATAGCTCCGAAAATACATATCCAATATGTATGAAATTTGGTAGATGTGTAGAGGACACAATTGGGTATAACTTTCATGTTCCAGTGGTCAGACAATTCAGACACTAGAAGGGCCAAAAATGGGCTAGAAGCGAATCTTTCTTCTGCTGCAGTCCAGCCCGACTTTGCTCTAGTATTTTGACCATAAGTCACAAATTACGTATCCAATTTGTCCACAATTTGTCTTGCCGGAAAGCTAACGAAATTTCCTACAACTTTCATGTTGAAGAAGTCAGCAAATTCGGCAGATTTCAAGACGATATTCAAGGCTCAATTTCGGTGCACATGATGGAATCCAAATTGTCAACTTTGTACAAATTTCTACCTAACAATTTTGACAATTACCACACCTACCACACTTAATTGTATCTATAAATAGAGGACTTAAGGGGTGAGTTAGGGAGTTTTTGGAGAGCTTTGGAGAGAGCTTGGGAAAGCTTTGTTGAAATTCTACGAACTTGTAATGTTATTCTCTCTTTAGACATCTTGTATTTTTTTCATTTCCTTTCGTAATATTATCATGTTTCTTCATCTTTCATTTCACTTTCTTGCCTTGATTATGGAGACCTAATCTCCTAATGCTAAGGTGAAAGGGTGAAACTCTTGGTATGAGAATAATAATTTATCTAACTCTTAATCTTAATGTTTATCTTTGATATTGTATTTACCTTCCTATTTCTTTTCTCATGATTATTTCTTAATGGCTGGTTTTATCATACCGCCGATTTCTTGTTATGTTATTGGATGGTTTTATTAGACCGCCTATCTCTTATTATTTTCATGGTTGGCTTTGCCGCCTACTTTATTTTATTTTGCTATTGGTTGGCTTTGCCACCGATTCTATTTCATTTTATTTTGTTATGTTAATTAATTTTCTACCTTTCATTTTTTTGCATAAGTTAATCTTGTAAAATGTGAATTTTGATATATTGTAGACAATATAATGATTGGCACAATTTATGCTTGAATCCATTTACAAGTTATCTTTTGCATCTTTGTATTTTTAATCTTGTAAAGTGTGAACCTTGATATATTGTAGACAATTTTTGGCACAATAAATACTTGAATCACTCTTGATTTATTGTAGACAATATGATGATTGGCACAATGTACGCTTGAATCCATTTTACAAGAATGTTTTAATTATTAGAAAGGAGGTAAATATAATTCATGTATAAACAAAGTCGAGCTTAAATTAACATATCATCCGATTAGAACTTTATTCGTGTAAAGATTCTAATTGAGTAATAAAAGAGTTAAATTTATTTTTATTCGATATACCAAGAGCGGATCCCCTAACCTTAGCATGCTTCTTTACCTTGAATACATCTTCATTTAATTTCAGTATATTAGTTCTTTGCATATTTTGTTCAATATTCCTCTCACAAAACAAGACATCGGGAACTAGGTTAGAAGTATTTATTTCGGATCTATATTAGAATTTTCTCTCAATTGGCAATCTCTGTGGGATCGACCTTGCATACCACTAAATCTATACTCCAATAGATTCGTGCACTTGCGAGTTTTAATTAAAACAACAACAAGTTTTTGGCGCCGTTGCCGGGGATTGCGACGGAAAAGCTATTTGGATCCAGGTAAGTACTTTTCTTCCACTAGTTATAGTTAGAACATTTGTTTATTCTGTGTATAGAAATTTTTCTTTAGAATTGTTTCCTGAAAATTGGTGTAGTAATTTGGGTGTATAAAATTGGTTGATTCTGTCAACAAGGCTAAAAGCGCCTAAGGAGTATGGGTTTTAAGAGAAACCATTGTGATTCCTCCATATTTTCCTGGGAGTCTACCGATTAAATACTACCCATTATTACTAACACTTTGAAAAAAAAAAGGAGTTCGTATAATTTTGTGATTTTTATTTTGTGGTATTTGCATTTTGTAGCCGTTGTGTAGTTAGATTTTTTTTCATAATTAGAAAGCATTTTTTTTTTAGTTTATGCGTGCTTGGAAACGTGATAAAAATAAGCGGTTGGTTAGAAAAATTTTAGATTCAACCATTGATTGTACAATAGAGACATTAGATTCTGCTGGATCACCATTAAAAATGGAAGAGCAAGTTGTGCATAATAAAACTCTTATGGAGTACTTCTCACCTGTCATAGCCAATACTCCATCTTGCATAGTTTTACCCCAAACTACTGCAACTCATTTTGAACTCAAACCGGCCATACTCCAACTTTTACCATCATTTTATGGTATGGAAAGAGAAGATCCCTACATGCACATTAAAGAGTTTCTTGAAATCTGCTCGACTTTTCGCTTCCAGAATTTCAATGATGAATCAATCAGGCTTAGAATGTTTCCATTTTCATTGAAAGATAAAGCTAAAGCCTGGTTGAACTCCCTTCCTACAGGAACTATAACTAGTTGGAACCAATTAGTAAATAAGTTTCTAGCAAAATTTTTCCCTATGTCTAAAACTGATGCCCTTCGGAGAGAAATTTCTGATTTTTGTCAAAAAGAGGGTGAACAATTTTTTGAATGTTGGGAAAGATTTAATGATCTTCTTCTAAAATGTCCTCATCATGGTTTTGAAACTTGGAGATTAGTGAAATATTTCTATGATGGCTTAACTTCATCAAACCGTCAAATGATCCAAAGCATGCATGGTGGGAGATTTTTACAATTGAATGAGGGGGAAGCTTGGGAATCCTTAGGATCTTTATCTGAAAATTCTCAACATTGGAACTGCATAGATCCCAGGGATAAGAAGTCTCAAATAAAAAAAAAAGGGAGGAATTTACGAAGTGAGTGATGACACAGATGTGAGAATTGCCTTAGCTAACCTGACTAGAAAGGTAGAAGCTTTAACTTTAAGTCATACTCTGAACCCTTCTACCAATACTAGGATAGAGGCATGTGCCTTATGTTCTAGTACATCTCACATTGCACAATTTTGTCCATCCATACCAGCTTACCAAGAAGCATTTTCTGAGCAAGCTAATTCTCTTCAGTCTTATGGAAAATCATCAGATAGTCCATTTGCACCCACATATAATCCAAATTGGAGGAATCATCCAAATTTTTCATGGAGGCAAAATCAACCTGCAATGAATCAAAATGGGCAACAATTTGCCTCTTCCAATTCATACCCTCACGTTTCTCATCATGCTCCTCCTTTCGGGGTACCACAACAAAGAAAACCTTCTTTGGAGGATACCTTGCAACAGTTCATGCAATCGACCCAACAAATCTTGCAATCTCACACTCAAGCTATTTCCAAGCTTGAAACACAATTGGGTCAATTAGCCAGTGCTATAGGAGAAAGAGAAAAAGGAAAATTCCCCAGTCAACCTGTTCCAAATCCTAAGGGTCAATATGAAGTAGGATCATCAGCAAATCCTGAGGAAGAAGTAAAGTCTGTGACAACCCTTAGATCTGGAAAGGTCATCGATAATCATGTTCACATGCCAAAAAATAAAGAACAGAGTCAACATGAATCCCAAACTAATGACTCAAGTGAAAAGAAAAGTGAACAAATTTCTTATGCCCCCAAAGCTCCTTTCCCTCAAAGACTTGCATCTGTCAAGAAAGGTACTCAGTATAGTGACATTTTAGAGGTGTTTAAGCAAGTAAGCATTAACATCCCTTTTCTTGACGCTATCAAACAAGTACCTGCTTACTCAAAATTCCTGAAAGATCTTTGCACGGTGAAAAGAAAAACTAATGTCCCAAAAAAGGCATTCTTGACTGAACAAGTCAGTTCTATAATTCAGCAAAAGACTCCTGTCAAGTACAAAGATCCAGGTTGTCCTACAATTTCTTGTATTATAGGTGACCATGTGATTAACAGAGCCTTACTTGATCTAGGAGCAAGTGTCAATCTGCTGCCGTATTCTGTGTATGAGAAACTTGGGTTAGGAAAGCTGAAACCTACATCAGTGACCCTTCAGTTAGCTGATAGGTCCACCAAAATCCCTAGAGGTGTCATAGAAGATGTGCTCATTAAGGTTGATAAATTCTACTTTCCAGTAGATTTCATTGTTCTTGACACTGAACCTGTTGAGAATGCTGAGACACAAATTCCAGTCATTTTGGGTAGACCATCTCTGGCAACATCCAATGCAATTATTAATTGTCGAAATGGAATTTTGAATTTATCTTTTGGAAATATGACTGTGGAATTAAATGTTTTTAATGTCTCTCATCAACCTGTGGACATGGATGATTTATGTGAGGTCAACCTAATTGAAAGTGCCATTTCTGATTCATTTTTAGACTCCTTTAGTAATGATCATCTAGAAAAATATTTGATTCATTTCGATAAGGATAAAAATGAGGATTATCTGGTTCGTGAAGTAGACTCTTTGTTAGAGACAACTCCACTAATGGATACTGATAAATGGAAAGCCAAAAAAGAAAAAGTCTCACCTTTTGAGTCAATTCCACTGCCATCTGTTGTTCATACTGTTTACCCACATGGTGCAGTAAAGATCGAAAATCCCAAGAACGGTGATGTGTTTAAAATAAATGGTCAAAGATTGGAAGCATTTTTGGAATTGCCAAATCCAGAGATAGAGGAGACACCTTTGCGTGATCCTGTCTACAAGGATTGATCTGCTTCTGTTGTTAAACGTTACCGTGCACGTTATCTAGGTAAGATCTTTCTTTATTTAACTTGCATTAATTTTTCCCTTCAGTGTTATCTTCTTTTGATTTTCTATTGTTTTCCCTCCCTTTGTTGCTTTTGCTTTTTCAAAAAAAAAAAAAAAAAAAAAAAATTTGAGTCGATAATGGAGGACATTCTCGTACAATTGAAAAATCATTTTCCTTCTCTTCCACCCAATGCATTGACAAAAATTTACAAAGCACGGGTTGAAAGATTGAGGTTAATGATGATCATGGGAATACCTGCTGATATTCGTTGGCTGATTGAAGCTAAGGTACGGTTATCAGGTGAGTCTGCAAATGATTTCATCTCTTACATGCCTGGTTTAGGAAAAAGTAGTTTTGCTAAAAAGCGCAGAGCTAAACGAATGGGTGTTTGTTACAAATGTGGACGTGAAACTTGTAACAAACGTTGCCATTCTTTGGGTTGGGTGTCTGTAAATCGGGAAGACAAAATTAAGTTCATTAAGGATGGCTTGAGTAAGGAGTCATTGGATGATGACTTTCATCCAACGTCTCTTGAGACACATCCTAGTGGATCTGTGCATATCGGTATTGTCGGTCTATGGCCCCATTTCAAAAAAGAACATAAACGATACAGTCTTGGGAATCTGACGTTAAAAGACCCTGTTTGCCAATTTATAAGAAAATTGGATGGGAAGCATATCCTCGACCCATAGAGGGCGTTTAAGCCGTTACTGGACGTAAAACCAGAGGAAGATGTGAGCCACAATCACAACTACTGTACATATACATGCGTGCCGTAATTTTTGAATTTTTCACCTTTAATTTAGCTGACATTTTTCGGCCTACTCTTATAGCTATGGAAATTATGCCCCCGGCCTATTCACATAGCTAT
Organism: Gleditsia sinensis; assembly: GCA_037074535.1. Lineage (NCBI taxonomy): Eukaryota > Viridiplantae > Streptophyta > Magnoliopsida > Fabales > Fabaceae > Gleditsia > Gleditsia sinensis. The sequence continues at coordinate 26,182,597 of CM073471.1, forward strand.
TACAAGTATGCCCTTATTTGAGTCTTATAAATGCGCACCTCATTATCTTCACCTTCATAATCAAAGTTAAGGTGAGTGCAGATATGGAAGGAACCGCAGTTCGTCACTTTCGAAATATTTGTGTCTTTTGTGGTTCTAGTCCTGGGAAAAATGGAGAATATGTAAAAGCAGCACAAACTTTGGGTATGGTACTAGCCAAGAGAAAGATTCAGTTAGTGTATGGTGGAGGTTGTCGTGGGTTAATGGGGAGTGTGTCTGGATCTGCATATCTAGGAGGATGCCAAGTTCTTGGTATTATTCCTACAGCTCTAGCTGCATCAAACATAGTAGGAAAAACCATTGGGGAAGAATGCAGGGTATCCTCCATGCATGAACGAATTGCTAAAATGATGTGCAACGCTGACGCCTTCATTGCCTTACCTGGAGGTTTTGGTACTCTAGAGGAAATTTTTCAAATCGTCTCTTGGGCACAACTGAACATGCACCATAAACCCATAGGTTTATTGAATGTTAACAATTTCTTTGATGGTTTGTTGTCTTTTCTTGATCATGCTGTAGAACAAAGGTTTATCTCGCACTCAGCACGTCGGATTCTCATCTCGGCCTCAAATGCTGACGAGCTGATTGATGCGTTACAAGCATTTGTTCATGTACCTGATCCAGTTATAGCTCAAATAGATTGGACAACAGAACATCGCAGAAAGCGCAAACTGGACTTAGATCTTAATTTGTAATACCTTTTATTTGCTTGAGTAATTTTGTATTTTCTGTTTAGTTTGTTGCAGGTTCATCTTTTTTTTAGATCTCCTTCCAGGTAATATCTCTTTTAATCTTTATTGTTTATTTTGTGTTTCTTCATCTTTAAAAAAAAAATATATATATAAAAAAAAAAAAAAATTGAGTGATGTCTTGGGATTAGGCAAAGCTAGCACCAATGATGAAAATGGTTTAAAATACTTGTGACCTTTGAAAAATTGATGAGTTCTGAGTATTATGTGTGAACTTGAACTCTAATGTAACTTGTGTTTTATTTGAGAATCCTAATATCTTGTGCACTTAATCTTTTACATTTGACTTATTGTTTATTCAGAAAAGATTTGTGTGATTCAGATATGTTAATTGATCTCATAAGACTCTAGAACTTATTTGATTGTCACTTGAGGCGAAATCCTAGACTACTCTCCATTTAAGAAATGAATTAGGCATTGTTGGAATCGTTTGAGCCTTTCAAACCAACCTATACATTTTGTTATCCGTAGCAACCTATTTTGTGCCTATATTTATCTTTTCTTGAACACCTATATTTTTATCTAGCCTTTAAATAAAAATATGTCTAACTCTTACCCTTCACTCACAGGAATGATCATTTGAAAAGTTATGATTCAAGGGTGGATGGTAGAAGTTTTAAAAAAAAAAAAGAAAAAAAAAAGAAAAAAAAAAGAAAGAAAGAAAGTTAATACTCCCTAAATAAATAAGTTTGGGGGTGTTTATATTCAAAAAAAAAAAATAGTATGAGCAAATAAATGTAAGAATGATGAAAAGGTTGGAGATAGAATTCACAGTATAATATCAAAAGTATTTGGGAGGCTTAAATGATCATGTACGTTGAAGAGTGAATTGAGCTTTCATTCATATCATTTTATCCACCTTTAACCTGTGCCATACATTACAAGCCTAATGAAAGTCCTAATGATCTTAAATGTTATGAGCAGTCTACATTAGTGGAGAGTGACATGAAAAATAAGCTTATGGAGTCTCAAATGCATATATCTAGAGATCTGTTTTAAATATTTGATTACATAAATTTATTTGAATGCGAAAAGTCTAATGTCATAAGATTACTACACACACACACTTGGGATTCAAGAGTAAACCATATGTTGCATTTGAATAAAAGTTCTACATAACCTTGGGATTCTGATAGATTTCTTGGTTGCACATTTTAGATCCTTGAGGAATGCTTAGTAAGTCAAAAACAATTCATCACTCACTCATCATTTGAATTTTGAAGTTTGTGTGTTTTGCTTGAGGACAAGCAAAAGATTAAGTCTGGGGGTATTTGATGAGTGAGTTTTATACTCATAAATTAAATATTTTCATCTTATCTTTTGCCATAATTAAGCATAAATCTCCCTTACTTGTCTTTAGTTTTGTGTCTTTCTTACAGATGGAGAGAAGAGTAGAAAATGGACTTAATCGGAGGAATCAGAGCTAAATTGTGGTTCTTTGGGAATGATGTCTATAAATCAAGCAGATAAAACAAATTCATTAAGGATGGCTGAGTAAGGAGCATTATCATATTGTCTCTTGAGACGCATCCTAATGGATATATGCACAAATTTATTCTTGATTTATGATCACATTTCCAAAAGAACTAAAACACAAAGATTCAAGGCAAAGCACCCAATGTTGAGAATATGTTTGCTGGTTGCAGTCCAGCCCAACCTTGCTGTAGTAATTGGGCCATAGCTCCGAAAATACATATCCAATATGTCTGAAATTTGGTAGATGTGTAGAGGACACAATTGGGTATAACTTTCATGTTCAAGTGGTCAGACAATTCAGACACTAGAAGGGCCAAAAATGGGCTAGAAGCGAATCTTTCTTCTGCTGCAGTCCAGCCCGACTTTGCTCTAGTATTTTGACCATAAGTCACAAATTACATATCCAATTTGTCCACAATTTGTCTTGCCGGAAAGCTAACGAAATTTCCTACAACTTTCATGTTGAAGAAGTCAGCAAATTCGGCAGATTTCAAGACGATATTCAAGGCTCAATTTCGGTGCACATGATGGAATCCAAATTGTCAACTTTGTACAAATTTCTACCTAACAATTTTGACAATTACCACACCTACCACACTTAATTGTATCTATAAATAGAGGACTTAAGGGGTGAGTTAGGGAGTTTTTGGAGAGCTTTGGAGAGAGCTTGGGAAAGCTTTGTTGAAATTCTACGAACTTGTAATGTTATTCTCTCTTTAGACATCTTGTATTTTTTTCATTTCCTTTCGTAATATTATCATGTTTCTTCATCTTTCATTTCACTTTCTTGCCTTGATTATGGAGACCTAATCTCCTAATGCTAAGGTGAAAGGGTGAAACTCTTGGTATGAGAATAATAATTTATCTAACTCTTAATCTTAATGTTTATCTTTGATATTGTATTTACCTTCCTATTTCTTTTCTCATGATTATTTCTTAATGGCTGGTTTTATCATACCGCCGATTTCTTGTTATGTTATTGGATGGTTTTATTAGACCGCCTATCTCTTATTATTTTCATGGTTGGCTTTGCCGCCTACTTTATTTTATTTTGCTATTGGTTGGCTTTGCCACCGATTCTATTTCATTTTATTTTGTTATGTTAATTAATTTTCTACCTTTCATTTTTTTGCATAAGTTAATCTTGTAAAATGTGAATTTTGATATATTGTAGACAATATAATGATTGGCACAATTTATGCTTGAATCCATTTACAAGTTATCTTTTGCATCTTTGTATTTTTAATCTTGTAAAGTGTGAACCTTGATATATTGTAGACAATTTTTGGCACAATAAATACTTGAATCACTCTTGATTTATTGTAGACAATATGATGATTGGCACAATGTACGCTTGAATCCATTTTACAAGAATGTTTTAATTATTAGAAAGGAGGTAAATATAATTCATGTATAAACAAAGTCGAGCTTAAATTAACATATCATCCGATTAGAACTTTATTCGTGTAAAGATTCTAATTGAGTAATAAAAGAGTTAAATTTATTTTTATTCGATATACCAAGAGCGGATCCCCTAACCTTAGCATGCTTCTTTACCTTGAATACATCTTCATTTAATTTCAGTATATTAGTTCTTTGCATATTTTGTTCAATATTCCTCTCACAAAACAAGACATCGGGAACTAGGTTAGAAGTATTTATTTCGGATCTATATTAGAATTTTCTCTCAATTGGCAATCTCTGTGGGATCGACCTTGCATACCACTAAATCTATACTCCAATAGATTCGTGCACTTGCGAGTTTTAATTAAAACAACAACAGATGTCTAGTTGTGCAGATGTTGAAAGGAACTTTAAGTTTAAAGATGTTGTTCTTTGAGTGGGTGATGATTTGTCTGGGAAGGAAAGAAGAACGAGCAGAGGGTGAAAGGGAGGGTGTTTCAGGAATGGAGGAACTAGAGATTGGAAGAGTAATGTTAAAAGGCAATGATGAAGAGGCAGGAGCAGAAGAGGGTGGTGGAGAAGAAGATGAGGTTGAAGAGGAAGGAGATTGAGATGAAGTAGGGTTAAGGGTGAGAAAACTCGAGGAAAGAGTAGGGGGAGAGGAAGAGGGAGAATAAAGAGGAAAATCAGAAGGTTGAGATACAGAAGGAGGAGAGAATGACGTAGAGGAAGAAGGAGTGGAAGTAGGAGGGATAACGTGAAAATAAGAGATAGGGATGGAGTCAAGAGATGAAGGAGATAAAGCTGAGGTAGGGCAATACAAGCATAGGTTGTGATAAGGATAAGTGGTTTCAATAAATTTTGTAACAACTTTTTTATTATTATTATACAATATAGAGTTCACATACATGTCATGAATCGAAACGTACGTACAACATATCAAACACATAAATATCTACATCTTATTTATTCTGGTTGACCAATTCTGGAGATACAGGTGCGGGTAGTTGTACCTTCATCGAGATCTGAGCCAACTCGACCACAAGCATTTTATTTGATACTAGGATCTGCCCAACATAAAGTAACTCGATCCAACGTGCACTAAAAGCTAGAGCCATAGAAAAATCTGCATAACTAATTTTCTGAACATGACATGGAAATATAGTGAAAATTAAATCTCAGTAAGTTCAACAATAAATCATCATCAATATAGCTCATCACGTCATGTTCATTTGTATAAACTACAACAAATATCTTTGGTCACATGAATGCACTATATCTATGCACATGAGAATCGTACAGTAATGACATGTATGACAAGATTAACTATTTATAAAATATAATATGATGACTATCAATTTATTCTCATATCAAGTTACCCCGGTCAAGTTAAGTATTTTCTACTTTCTAGTACGGGCTTTTCTCGCTTCGTTCGACATGGCACACTTTCTCTTTCTTTTCTCATTAGTATAATCATAACCGTTGGTAGGGCGTCTGTAACATCCCATAATATTTAATAATAATGTTTTGCTATAAAAAAATATATTTTTATTTGTTTAAAAATGAGTATGTTTTGCTAAAAACAAGTCTACTTTTAATTAAAGTAATTATTGTTTTGCTTAAAATAATTATATTGGACTTTAATAAATTTTTGTTGTATTTTTAGAAATATTATTTCTTTTATTATGTTTAAAGATATTTATTTTATGATTTTTTTTATTAAGATTTTTATCAAGAAAAATCATGATTTAAGAGTTTAACTAAAGGTTTATGAGAATGAAAATTTTTAGAAATTTTTGGGATATTTTAGGATAAAAAGCGGAATTTATATGAATATATATAAAAGAAAATCTTATTATTCAATTAATAAATTATTATTATTATAAAAAAATAAAAAGGGGAAGGGGGAGACAAGGAGACAGAGACTACGAATTTTGGAAAAACTAAATAGTGAGAGTGAATAGTGTAAATAGTAACCTTCAATTTCTCTCTAGATTTGGAGTGTCTATTGACTTCCGATCTCCAAACTGAAATACCATTAGATTCAGGACGGAGAATACTACGGTTTTGACCGATTAATTTTTAAAATGAGCCGTTGAATCGCTGTAGATCTGAAGTAGAAAATCTCAGAAAAAGGTAAACTTTGAAACTCTTACTTAGAGATCTCCAATTGAAAATCTGACACCGCAGATAGATTCAAGAGCTAGATAAACCTTATGATATGAAATTTTTCAACTATCTGACAACTTTTTGTTCTTGGTGAATAGTATTTTCTGGTGGTGAATAGTGTTTTTCGGCTATGAATAGTGACCATGCTCCCCGAGTCATTTTCTAAGTCTTTGGACTCTCCGGACACGTTTTTGAGGTCTAATTAGTCAAATTCGAATTGGAAAAATATATTTTAGGGCTGTCCAATCAGAAGCCCTACCCTATGAGTAGATAATTCTTTTTATGACTTGCCCCATGCTCTTCTTGAACTATAAATGTATTATTGTTTCTATTTATAAATTATTTATGCTATTATAAGTTTATTAAATGTGTTAAAATATCTGTTATACTTACAAACTGGCATATAGTTCAAGAAGAGTATAGTTTTAGAAATGGATTTTGGAATTTATTGAATATGTGGTTCTAAATGTATTTATCATTATTTGATAAAGTGAATATTATGTGCATGATGCATTGATTTAAAAGCTATATACTTGTGAAAATGATGCATGTCATATTATAATGAGATTGAATGGCAAGCGTAAAGCTCATGGCGAGTTGCTTGATAATTTTACATGTATTTATATGTATGGATGAATATCGACTGGTTGTATGGCTTGGGATGATACCAAATAGGGGACGCCCTATTAGCCTAAGTGAGACGGGGGAGGGCCGTTCCAACCGAGTGATAGTGGTAATGTGGGGGGGGGGCAGGAAGGTGATGTACTCACATTCCTTATTCACTTATTGTGACTGTAGTCGAGGTCACTATGCGTATAGCAAATGAGTTATGTTTTCATTGTATTGACCAGATTGCCGAGTGAGGCATGTGCATTAAAAGTGATGATTTTATCTCCAAATCTTAATATTTTACTATAGCTTATACAGCTGAGCATAACAACATTTGTTTATTGATCATACCGTGCAGCATATGGTTTTGGATATCTGAATATCCTTTGATTTGAGAATATTTGAAATACGGATCCCATATGAATGTACTTCTGAACTGTATTTTCTATGTGACACATTTTAAAATATAAGTACATCTATATGCTAACCTAAGAGGTCATAGGAGGAATCAAACTCACTACAGGATATTTTCACATTTTTCAGATGAGAATACAGAGTTTGATCCTGCAGATAGGTGATCAGTTAGGTGACATATTCTGTAGGTGAGTCTACGTTACTTCCAAGACTCACGGTTTTTTTTAATTATATTGTGTTTGTATTCTAGAGTGCTCTGAACGCTATAGGTAGGATCCCCGTTTCTACTGTACTTTGATGTTCATAGACTTGGTCTGTATATTATCTATACATGAGAAATGACAAAGAATTGAATTATGCATTTTTATGGAGAATATCTGATTGCAGGAAAAAAAAATGTTGATTTTATGTAACGTAAATTGGGGGCGTTGATCTAGAGTTCCTATTGGCTTTCAATCTCAAAACTGAAAGTGCTACTGGATTCAGGACGAAGAATACTATGGTTTTGACCGATCAATTTTTCAAATCAACCGTTGAATTGCCGTAGATCTAAAATAGAAAATCTCAGAAAAATATAAATTCTGAAACTTTTACTTAGAAAGCTCCAATTGAAATTCTGACACTGTAGATGAATTCAAGAGTTAGATAAACCTTAGGATATGTATATTTTTGGCTATCTGACAACTTTTTGTTCATCATGAATAGTGATTTCTGGTGGGAGAATAGTGTTTTCCAGTGATAAATAGTGTTTTCTGGCGGTGAACAGTGACCAAGCTTTTGGACCCTTCGGATACGTTTTTAAGGTCTATTTGATCAAATTGAGATTTGAAAAGTACATTTTAGGGTTGTCCAATCTGGAGCCCTTACCCTGTGAGTAGATGATTCTTCCTATGACTTGTTTTTACTCTTCTTGAACTTTACATTGATAAATGAGCATGTTTACAAGTTATTTATACTTTTATATGTTCCTGAAATGGTTTAAAATATTTGAAACGGTTGCAATATGATATCTAGTTCAAGAAGAGTATGACTTTTGAAATGAATTTTGAAATACATTGAACATGTGATTTTTACATGTATTTTTCATTATATGGAAAATGAAATGTGTTATGCACATGATATTGATTTATACAGTGATATCTTTGCCTTTGATATGGGCATGTATACGCAATTCCCCTGATTGGAAAGTTTTGACAAAGAAATATACTGAGACTGAAAGTCTGTATTATATTGAGAATTTTATACTTGATTATATGGCATATGTGCATATGATATTTTCTGTGGAGGAATCTTATTGGAAACACTGTCTGCTAATAGCAGGTGATGTTAGCTCTGGTGCGCACCTTGATTGCCTTAGCTAGCAGGGGGTGGTGCTAGCCTCGTGTGAGGGCCAACACACGGGAGATGATATGTGATGGAGAGCGGAATGCCTTCTATATGGGCGAGATGCCAATTATATGAGATGTGATTTGCCTTCTCTTGCTGTGTGCTTGAGAAATACCCATATAGAGTCTTTTCGCGTGTCCTCATGAATGGTAGTAGGGTAAACCTCAGCGAGATGCTGAGTTTAGGAAAATCCTATACCACCAAAGTACGGAAGGGGTCAAACTCTGATATGGTCGTTCTGATATGGGATCCTCCAGATGTTTTCACATGAATTATATTGATGCATATCATGATTTTATTATCGTACTTACATCATTACTTATGAATTGAATATGAATATGAATTTGAACAGAGATGATTTTGAAATGAGAGTCCCATATGGATGTATCTCTGAATTGTGATTTTCAATGTGATAATTTTAAAAATACAGAGTACATCCATATGTTGACCTAAGAGATCATAGGAGGTATTATCTGGTCACTGAGTTGTAAAACTCACTACACACGGTTTATATGTTTTTCAGATAAAGACCCAGAGTTTGGTCCTACGGCTTCTTGATCGACTAGGTGCCATACTTCTGTGGTGAGCCTAAATTGTTTCTGAGCTCTCAGTGTTTAACTTGTAATATAAATGTACTCTAGACTTGCTTTGAACACCACAAGCAGGATCCCTGCTTCTACTGTGACTCTGATGTTTATGGATTTTGTCTGTATATGGTATATATATGGGAGAATCTATATGTATCTGTTTCCATGATAAATGATTAGAATTATCATGTTTATGGAAAATATATGTTTATGGTATATGTGTTTCACGTGCCCTAAAATTAGGGGCATGACAAGTTGGTATTAGAGCATTAGGTTTCCCTGTGGCTATTAGAGCAAAAGATTCTTTAGTAGGACCTTTAGTATCGATATGAGCCTGACATATTTATACTTTAGGTGCTGCTGAGGGATTCTATAGGGTTTCAAATTCCTTTCTATTCCAAGTTGCTAAAGTTTATAGTATAAGATAGATTGAATATTGTGACCTCTTAAGAGGTATCTATGGATTAATTACAGCTTGAAAATGAAAAGAATATATGAGACAGATATCAAATATGATGGTTTCTGAATGTGATATCTATTATACTCGGTTATTGAGATATGTTAGAATTTGATGTGATATTGAGAATGGATTAATTAACAATATGTCATGTCACTTTAAGGTGATTAAATTCAATATTCCTAGAGAATTTACTTTCTTGAAACAAGAAAATCATAGTGAGATACCTAGTAATCTAAACTCTACTTTAACATTCCATAAGTGCTTACCAAAAGGTGTCAAGAATATTTCGCAGTGTTGAGAGATATTGATATAAAGTATATCAGTGTAAATCAAGTTCTAGTGGTTAGAGAATTTTCTAATGTATTTCCTGAGGAATTTCTAGGATTATTCCGAAATGATAAATAGAATTTGGTATTGGTTTACTTCCTGGAACCTAACCAGTATCTATATTTCCATATAGAATGGCAACCATTGAACTTAAGGAACTGAAAAGGAATTATTTACAAGATGTGTAAGACAAGGGATTCAAAAGCCCTAGTACTTTTACTTGGAGTGCTATAGTTCTATCTGTAAAAAAGAAAGATGGATCACTATGACTATGCATAGATTATAGACAGTTGAATAAAGTGACAATGTAGAATAAATACCCATTACCTCGTATAGATGATCTGTTTGACTAGTTACAAAGTGCTCAACATTTTTCAAAAATTGACTTGATTTAATAATTGGATATCATCAATTAAGGATAAAAGAAGAAGATATTGCAAAAAAATTGCTTTCAGAATTCGGCATGGACACTATGAGTTTTTGGTGATGTCATTTGGTTTGACAAATACCCCAGCTGCATTCATAGATTTAATGAATAAGTAATTAAGCCATCCCTGAATCAAGTTGTTATTATATTTATTGATGATATACTAGAATATTCCAAGAGTTTATAGAATCATAAGCAATATTTAAATATAGTTTTACAAACTCCAAGGCAATATCAGCTATATGCTAAATTCTCAAAATATGAATTTTGACTTAGTCATATTATTTTCTTAAGGTTTGTGGCTAGCAAGATGGTATCTAAGAAAACCCTGAGAAAGTAAAAGTGGTACAGCAATGTCCACATCTTGCTACAGTTACAGATGGAGATCCAAGTCCAATTTGCACTTTCTGCTATTGTCTGTTATCCATTCTATTTGAGCTGTAATTGGATTAGGTACATGAACATATGCTTGTAAAGCATCAATCAACTCTTCAGCATCTGAAGCTGAGATGAGAATTCGTTGTGCTACGTGTGAGATGAACCTTTGTTCCACAGCATGATCAAGAAAAGACAACAGACCATCAAAGAAGTGGTTAACATGTAACAAACCTATCAGTTTGTGATGCATATTTAGTTGTGTCCAAGAGACTATTTGGAAAATCTCCTCTAAAGTACCAAAACCCCCTGGTAAGGTAATGAAGGCATCAGCATTGCTCATCATTCTAGCCATGCGCTCGTGCATGGAATCAACCCTAAATTCTTCCCCAATTGTCTTTCCTATGATGTTGGATGTAACTAGAGCTGTAAGAATAATACCTAGAACTTGACATCCTCCTACATGTGCAGCTGTAGACACGCATCCCATTAACCCACGGTTACCTCCACCATAGAATAAATGAATTTTTCTCTTGGCTAGCACCATACCCAGGTTTTGTGCTGCTTTCACATATTCTTCATCTTTCCCAGGACTGAAACCACAAAAGACACAAATATTTCGAAACTGATAGAATGTGATTCCTTCCATAGTTGTACACACTTTAACTTTGAGTATGAAAGTAAAGATACTAACGTGTGTATTTATAGAATTTAGAGAAGGACATAAATATGATAGCTATGTGAATAGGCCGGGCATAATTAGAACAACTATGTGAGTGATTGATGGATATCAACTAAATTGAAGTTGAAAATTTCAAAAATGACGGCAAGCATGTATATGTACAGTAGTTATGATAGTCACTTATATTAGGCATATAAAGAGAATAAGGTTAAGATATCACCAGAATTTTTTTTTCTTGTTGTCCTTGATGAAGGATTGATGTCTTGATTCTTGTAGGGAAGTTGTACATGATAGGTCTCATTGAAAAAAAAACAAAGAGTGAAGATACAAACTAGATAATTATTGAAGAGGGATAATTAAATAATTTTTTTCTTGTTTTTCCAATGTTCTTGTCAGTCGACTATCGGTATTAATAAGTCGACTAACTATTTTGAGAAATTTTAATTTGGACTAGTTCTTTTACAGTTGATTGATTACATCTATTTTGAAGCAATCAACTGCATCCTACCAGTTAACTACGTATTCTTTGATTTTCACAGACTTTTATAAGCTCAGAAATGTTTTTTTTTCATGTGCTATCTTTCCACCGAATATCAACAAATTTAAAGTAGATTTTGACACATATATTCAAAACTTACGGCCACCGATTTTTGCCGAAATAGCAGTTAAGTTTTGTTTACAGATTTTCAAGAATTATGGCCACCGATTTTAACTCTCTCCAACGCTTTGTCCAAACTTTTGACTTTCTATTTTGGCACTATTATTTATTATACGTTTCATTTGTTCTACTGTATCCTCCTTGATTAATGATTGGCATTAAATGCATGGTTCTTTTTCTTATTACAAGGAGGGTTAATTTATTTTCTTTAAAACTCAGTTATTATGGTGTCCAAGTGGTTAGTAGGTTAAAGCAATAAAAAGTTTGAAAGGAATAGACGGATGATGGCCTTATGGTACTTTGACGAATGTAATCAAGAATATTAGTGGTGTTGAAGTTTTTGAGGAAAAAAATATGAGAACTAGGATTTTAAATTAATCTTTGAACTCTTAATTTGGAAATATGGAGAATATTCTGAGAATCATGTCCGAAAATAATGTAAGTGATCAAGATATTTGGGTTAAAGGTTTATATTATCCTAAATCGAATCTAGTATCTAGGATGTGAATTATGTTGAAATTGAGAATTCATGTATGAGTAATTGTTGGGAAAGATCATCTTGAAATGATTGGATGAATTAAACAGGATTGATATAAGTTAGAATGAGATGGTTTTGGATATGATAGAAGAAATGATTGAAATTTTTGAAAATGAGTTTAATGGTGTTAATAAGATGGTATAGAATTACTGTGATGAGGTAAGTTGGAATTATTAGACATGTGTCAATGGTACATAAACATTATAAAAGGTTTGGTGGATTTATTGCTACGTATGTTTAACATATTGATTAAAGGATTTTAGGATAAAAATAGATGATAGATTAAAATGATGATATTTATGGGATGATGTTGACAAGTGAGAATTAAAGATGACTTGATAGATAGTTACCCAATATGGGTGTAAAGATGTTCTTTTATTTGTATGTTTTCTAATATCGACTTATAGATATATGCATGCAAGCTTGAGGATATAAAGGAAGGCGATACTCAATGGTTTAAGAGTTCCTTATATGTATATATATACACAATATGTTGAATACTTTGTATAAAGTAAAATTAATTAGAAAAGGAATACACACAATTCAATACTGGTCAAAAGTCTATAAGGACCATGAATGTTAAGCACTAGAAATTATCAGTTGGTGACCACATATTCTGTAACATCCCGTAAGAAAATAAAATTTATTAGACAATTTTTAGATATTTAAGGAAATATAATCCTTATAAATTATTTACCTTACGTATATGCATAGAAATATTCTAACATTACTGGAATAGGTAAAGAAAGAAAACTTAAGAGGAAATATTAAAAGTAAATATACTAAAGAAAGGTGAAATTCTTGGGTAAAAAAGATAAAATTTTGTGAAGTCAATAAAGATATTAAAATTTCAAGAAGATTAGATTAGGATAATTTTTCCTAATTTAAGAGTTAAAGTTACTAAGTTTAGTATCTCCACCCATAAATTGGGCTTTTACCTATGGACACTTCATATAGAGTTTTTCTACTTCACATGAATTTTTAGCAAGCCAATAGGATAGCCCAAAGAAGAAATAAAACATAGACTTGGACTAGGATATAAAAATTGGACTGGTAGCCCAAAAATCATGAAAATGTGACAAGCCCATTATGAAAGGTAGAATTTTAACCAAAGTAAAGAAAATGGGTAAGAATGAGCCCAAACCCAAGAGGAAAAATAAAATAAAAATAAAAATAAAGTGATGGAATAATGGTGTAATCAAGATTAGTTGACATGGCATTAAGACAAAAATTTAGCAAGTGGTGTGATATCCTACATTCATAATTTTAGCAAGTGGTGTGATAATACATTGCATTAGGACAAAACATCTATATCCTACACTCATAATTTTAGCAAGTGGGTAATAATACATAGCATTATGACAAAACATCTTTATCTTACACAAATAGTTTTAGCTAAGCAAGGAAGATTCAAGGGTTGGAAATTTGCCACCTAAAAAGGCAAACCTATCATACTTGATTAAGACAAAAGAAAAAGGAAATGTATCCCTAAATTAAGGGGACCTTGTCCCTTATCTTAAGAACATATCATCAAAATTTTTAAAATACAAATCTCCTTTTCCTATGCATATCTTGACTAAGGAAGAGAAAGACAAGAACATAAGTTGTTTATTTTCCAAAAAATTCAACCAAGTGCATCCTAATTGTGATAAGGTAGACCCATGATTATGAAAGGTAAATTATTTGATAGTCTATATAAGCAAAACTCACCCTTATAATATTGACATTGTAGGGGACGCCCTACAAACGGTTATGATCATGTTAATGAGAAAAGAAAGAGAAAGTGGGTCATGTCGGACAGAGCGAGAAAAGCCCGTACTGGAGAGTAAAAAATACTCACCCTGACCAAGGTAGCTTGATATGAGAATAAATTGATAGTCATCATATGATATTCTAAAAATAATTAATCCTGTCATACATATCATTAATGTACGATTCTTATGTGCATTGATATAGTGCATTCATGTGACCAAAGATATTTACTGTAGTTTATACAGCTGAACATGACGTGATGAGCTATATTGATGATGATTTATTGTTGAACTTACTGGGATTTAATTCTCCCTATATTTCCATGTCATGTTCAGAAAATTAGTTATGCAGATTTTTTTCTATGACTCTGACTTTTAGTGTACGTTGGATTGAGTTACTTTATGTTGGGAAGATCCCAGAATCACATAATATATTTGTGGTCGAGTTGGTTCAGATCCCGGTGAAGGTGCAACCACCCGCACCTATATCTCCGAAATTGGTCAACTAGAATAAATAATATGTAGTTATTTATGTGTTTATTTTTGTTGTACGTACATTTTGATTAATGACGTGTATGTGAACTCTATATTGTATAATAAATAATTATAAAAAAAGAGGTTGTTACATATTCTTGAAGGACTCATCAATGAAAGAGGTAATGAGATTTTGAAAGAAATGGAAGTTACACCCTTGGTATATAGGACCATTTGAAATTGTTGATAGGATCAGTTCAGTGGCTTATCGTTTGGTTTTACCACCTGAATTAGGTAATGTTCATCCAGTTTTTCTTGTGTCTATGCTACGAAAATATTTACTAGATTCAACACATAAAGAAGTTGCGGTCAAAGGAAATACCTACGGTGAAAGTGATATGAAAAAATCACTCTTCTAAGGAAGTTACTTGAGAAAGAGAGGAGGATATAAGCATCAGATATCTGCATTTATTTGAACAATGAGGTTAGTATTTATCTGCAACTATGGTGATGAAATTTGGGGACCAAATTTCTTTAAGGGGGGAAGAATGTAATAACTATAAAAATTAACGAAAATTCCAATTAAAGAAAATTTGGAATAAAAGAGAGAATTTCGAAAATGAGGATAAGAACCATAGAAAATATGTGTATTTACTACATGATTTAAAGAAGTACAAAGAAAATATGAGAATTTTTGTTTTGGCGTATAATTTTTATTTTTAAATGATAGTATTTTGCTATAAGCAAAACAATACTTATTTTAATTAAGTATTTTGAGATTTGTTTTATTACGATTTTTATCAAGAAAAATCATGATTTAAGAGTTTAACTAAATGTTTATGAGAATGTAAATTTTTAGAAATTTTTGGGATATTTTAGGATGAAAAACGGAATTTATATGAATTTATATAAAATAAAATATTATTATTCAATTATTAAAGAATAATAACTATTATTTTTAAAAAATAAAAATAAAAAGGGAAGGGGGGAGGCAACGGAGAGCAGATGAACAAATGCTGAAAATTGAGAAAGAGTGAATAGTGAGTGTATAGTAACCTTCAACTTTCTCTCTAGATCTGGAGTGCCTATTGGCTTCCGATCTCAAAACTGAAGGTGCTACTAGATTTAGGACGAAGAATATTGCGGTTTTGACTGATCAATTTTTTAAATCAACCGTTGAATCGTCGTAGATCTGAAGTAGAAAATCTCAGAAAAAGGTAAATTTTGAAACATTTACTTAGAGACCTTTAATTGAAATTCTGACACAGTAGATGGATAAGAGGTCATAGGAGGTATTATCTGCTCACTGAGTTGTAAAACTCACTACACGTGGTTGACATATTTTTTAGATAAAGACTCAGAGTTTGGTCTTACGGCTTCTTGATCTACTAGGTGTCGTACTTCCATGGTGAGCCTAAATTGTTTCTGCGCTCTCAGTGTTTAAATTGTAATATAAATGTACTCTAGAGTTGCTCTAAACGTCACAGGCAGGATCTTTGCTTTCGTTGTAAAACTGATAAATGTAGACTTGACATGTATAATTATTTATATTGAAAAAATGCGAACGTATGATATTATCCAAATATACCATGATATGATGTTGATTACAAATAGATAAAGATAAAGATATCGGATAGTAGTGTAATTCGCGTTCTTAAAATTAAGGGCGTGACATGTTGGTTTTCAGATAACGACCCAGAGTTTGGTCCTGCAGATACGTGATCAACTAAGTGTCATATTCTCTAGTGAGCATATTTTTTTTTCTAAGCCTCATAGATTTGATTTATATTATACTTGTACTCAAGAGTATGCTCTATATGCGACAGCCAGGATACCTGCTTTTGCTGTTACTCTGATGTTTATGGACTTGTTCTGTATATGGTATATGTATGGAAAAACCTATATGTATCTGTTTCCATGATAAATCATTGGAATATTCATGATGATGGAAAATATATATTCATGATATACTTGTTTCACGTGCCCTAAAATTAGGGGCGTAACAGCGTCCCCTACCAGTACACCACAAAAATTCGCCATGTGACCGTGCTCATTTCTTGTTTTTTTCACATTAATAGCAAAAAATAATTAGTAATCATGCCATGAACATAATCATTTCAAATATCACTTTATAAATATTTTCATGTCAAACTTTTACACTTAAGATGGTAAGAAGTTCATGCAATGACAATGGCTATGGCATATACTAGTCATTTATTATTTTCATTTATAAGATTCTTCTTCTTTTTTAAATATTAATTTTATTTATTTATATTCTTCATATAGGTTTTCATCCTATCTGACCTTCATTTACTAATCAGAGCATAACTCTCGAAATTTAACTCCGATTTAGGTGATCTTGGTTTCAATTTAAAGATAAAAAAATTATCTAAAACATTTATATTGAATAGTTGAATGAAATATTAAGAAATCATGGTGATATTACTCCGTCAAAGAACAAATTATTTTTCTTGGGTAGGTTCTGACCTTTACCTACTAATATGTCCATATCTCACTAATAAGAATTCCGCACTAAGTGATTCCAATAGCTAAAAATCTATGACATATATAGAAATAAGTTTTATGTTAATCATGTATTTTAATGTCCTACAGAATGTTCCCCAAAAATAAAACACAGAAGCTATTCTAAAATATTCTTCCCTGATTAACCAATTTCTGACCACTGCTTACTAATCAGAACATATCTGCCTCATATAGACACTAAATTGAGTGCTTCCAGTAGCTAAAATTCTGTGACACATATAGATATAATTCTTATGTTAACTATTTATTTTAATTTCCTACAAAATGTATGGGAAAACCTATATGTATCTGTTTCCATGATAAATCATTGGAATATTCATGACGATGGAAAATCTATATTCATGATATACGTGTTTCACGTGCCCTAAAATTAGGGGCATAACAACGTCCCCTACCGGTGCACCACAAAAATTTGCATGTGACCGTGCTCATTTCTTTTTTTTTTTCACATTAATAGCAAAAAATAATTGGTATTCATGCCATGAACATAATCATTTCAAATATCAATTTATAAAATATTCTCAAGTCAAAATTTTACACTTAAGATGGTAAGAAGTTCATGCAATGACAATGGCTATGACATATAGTAGTTATTTATTATTTTCATTTATAAGATTCTTCTTCTTTTTTAAATATTAATTTTATTTATTCATTTTTTTCATGTAGGTTTTCATCCTATATGACCTTCTTTTACTAATCAGAGCATAACTCCTTAAATTTAACTCCAATTTAAGTGCTCTTGGTTTCAATTTAAAGATAAAAAAATTATCTAAAACATTTATGTTGAATAGTTGAATGAAATATTAAGAAATCAAGGTGATATTACTCCGTCAAAGTACAAGTTATTTTTTCTCGGGTAGGTTCTGACCTCTACCTACTAATCTGTCCATATCTCACTCACGAGAATTCCGCATTAAGTGATTCCAGTGGCTAAAAATCTATGACATATATAGAAATAAGTTTTATGTTAATCATGTATTTTAATGTCCTACAGAATGTTCCCCAAAATTAAAACATAGAAGCTATTCTAAAATATTCTTCCCTGATTAACCAATTTCTGACCACTACTTACTAATCAGAACATATCTGCCCCATATAAACACTAAATTGAGTGCTTCCAGTAGCTAAAAATCTGTGACACATATATATATAATTCTTATGTTAACTATTTATTTTAATTTCCAACAAAATGTATGGGAAAACTTATATGTATCTATTTCCATGATAAATCATTGGAATATTCATGATGATGGAAAATCTATGTTCATGATATACGTGTTTCACGAGCCCTAAAATTAGGGACATAACAGCGTCCCCTACCGTTGCAGCACAAAAATTTGCCATGTGACCGTGCTCATTTCTTTTCTTTTTTTCACATCAATAGCAAAAAATAATTGGTATTCATGCTATGAACATAATCATTTCAAATATCACTTTGTAAAATATTTTCATGTCAAAATTTTACACTTAAGATGGTAAGAAGTTCATGCAATGACAATGGCTATGGCATATACTAGTCATTTAATATTTTCATTTATAAGATTCTTCTTCTTTTTTAAATATTAATTTCATTTATTTATTTTCTTCATGTAGGTTTTCATCCTATCTGACCTTCTTTTACTAATCAGAGCATAACTCCTTTAATTTAACTCTGATTTAGGTGATCTTGGTTTCCATTTAAAGAGAAAAAAAATTATCTAAAACGTTTATGTTGAATAGTTGAATGAAATATTAAGAAATCATGGTGATATTACTCCCTCAAAGTACAGGTTATTTTTTCTCGGGTAGCTTCTGACCTCTACCTACTAATCTGTCCATATCTCGCTCAAAAGAATTCTTCATTAAGTGATTCCAGTGGCTAAAAATCTATGACATATATAGAAATAAGTTTTATGTTAACCATGTATTTTAATGTCGTACAGATTGTTCCCCAAATCTAAAACACAGAAGCTATTCTAAAATATTCTTCCCTGATTAACCAATTTCTGACCACTGCTTACTAATCAGAACATATCTGCCTCATATAGACACTAAATTGAGTGCTTCTAGTGGCAAAAAATCTATGACACATATAGATATAATTCTTATGTTAACTATTTATATTAATTTCCTACAAAATGTACGGGAAAACCTATATGTATCTGTTTCCATGATAAATCATCGGAATATACATCATGATAGAAAAACTATGTTCATTATATACGTGTTTCACGTGCCCTAAAATTAGGGGCATAACAGCGTCCCATACCGGTGAACCACAAAAATTTCCTAGGTGACCGTGCTTATTTCCTTTTTTTTCACATTAATAGCAAAAAATAATTGGTTTTCATGCCATGAACATATTCATTTCAAATATCACTTTTTAAAATATTTTCATGTCAAAATTTTACACTTAAGATGGTAAGAAGTTCATGCAATGACAATGGATATGGCATATACTAGTCATTTATTATTTTCATTTATAAGATTCTTCTTCTTTTTTAAATATTAATTTTATTTAATTATTTTCTTCATGTAGGTTTTCATCCTCTCTGACCTTCTTTTACTAATCAGAGCATAACTCCCTAAATTTAACTCTGATTGAGGTGATGTTGGTTTCAATTTAAAGATAAAAAATTTATCTAAAACATTTACGTTGAATAGTTGAATGACATATTAAGAAATCATGGTGATACTACTCCGTCAAAGTACAAATTATTTTTCTCGGGTAAGTTCTGACCTCTTCCTACTAATATGTCCATATCTCACTCATAAGAATTCCGCATTAAGTGATTCCAGCGGCTAAAAATCTATGACATATATAGAAATAAGTTTTATGTTAATCATGTATTTTAATGTCCCACAGAATGTTCCCCAAAATCAAAACACATAAGCTATTCTAAAATATTCTTCCCTGATTAACCAATTTCTGACCACTGCTTACTAATCAGAACATATCTACCTCATATAGACACTCAATTGAGTGCTTCCAGTGGCTAAAAATCTGTGACACATATAGATATAATTCGTATGTTAACTATTTTTTTTAATTTCCTAAAAAATGTATGGGAAAACCTATATGTGTCTGTTTCCATGATAAATCATTGGAATATTCATGATGATGGAAAATATATATTCATGATATACGTGTTTTACGTGCCCTAAAATTAGGGGCATAACAGCGTCCCCTACCGATGCACCACAAAAATTTGCCATGTGACCGTGCTCATTTCCATTTCTTTCCCATTAATATCAAAAAATAATTGGTATTCTTGCAATAAACATAATCATTTCAAATATCACTTTATAAAATATTTTCATGTCAAAATTTTACACTTAAGATGGTAAGAAGTTCATGCAATGACAATGGCTATGGCATATACAAATCATTTATTATTTTCATTTATAAGATTTTTCTTCTTTTTTAAATATTAATTTTATTTATTTATTTTCTTCATGTAGGTTTTCATCCTATCTGACCTTCTTTTACTAATCAGAACATAACTTCCTAAATTTAACACCGATTTAGGTGATCTTGGTTTCAATTTAAAGATAAAAAATTTATCTAAAACATTTATGTTGAATAGTTGAATGAAATATTAAGAAATCATGGTGATATTACTCCGTCAAAGTACAAATTGTTTTTCTCGGGTAGGTTCTGACCAATACCTACTAATCCATCCATATCTCACCCATAAGAATTCCGCATTAAGTGATTCCAGTGGCTAAAAATCTATGGCATATATAGAAATAAGTTTTATGTTAATCATGTATTTTAATGTCCTTCAGAATGTTCCCCAAAATTAAAACACAGAAGCTATTCTAAAATATTCTTCCCTGATTAACCAATTTCTGACCACTGCTTACTAATCAGAACATATCTGCCTCATATAGACACTAAATTGAGTGCTTCCAGTGGCTAAAAATATGTGACACATATAGATATAATTCTTATGTTAACTATTTATTTTAATTTCATACAAAATGTATGGGAAAACATATATGTATCTGTTTCCATGATAAATCATTGGAATATTCATGATGATGGAAAATCTATGTTTATTATATACGTGTTTCACGTGCCCTAAAATTAGGGGCATAACAACGTCCCCAACTGGTGCACCCCAAAAATTTGCCATGTGACCGTGCTCATTACCTTTTTTATTCACATTACTAGCAAAAAATAATTGGTATTCATGCCTTGAACATAATCATTTCAAATATCACTTGATAAAATATTTTCATGTCAAAATTTTACAATTATGATGGTAAGAAATTCATGCAATGACAATGGCTATGGCATATACTAGTCATTTATTATTTTCATTTATAAGATTCTTCTTCTTATTTAAATATTAATTTTATTTATTTATTTTCTTCATGTAGGTTTTCGTCCGCTCTGATTTTATTTTACTAATCAGAGCATAACTCCATAAATTTAACTCCGATTTTGGTGATATTGGTTTCAATTTAAAGATAAAAAAGCTATCTAAAACATTTATGTTGGATAGTTGAATGAAATATTAAGAAATCATGTTGATATTACTCCCTCAAAGTACATGTTATTTTTTCTCGTGTAGGTTCTGACCTCGACCTACTAATCTGTCCATATCTCACTCATAAAAATTCCGCATTAAGTGTTTCCAGTGGCTAAAAGTGGATGACATATATAGAAATAAGTTTTATGTTAATCATGTATTTTAATGTCCTACAGAATGTTCCCCAAAATTAAAACACAGAAGCTATTCTAAAATATTCTTCCCAAATTAATCAATTTCTGACCACTGCTTACTAATCAGAACATATCTGCCTCATATAGACGCTAAATTGAGTGCTTCAGTGGCTAAAAATATGTGACACATATAGATATAATTCTTATGTTAACTATTTATTTTAATTTCCTAAAAATTGTATGTGAAAACTTATATGTATATGTTTCCATGATAAATCATTGGAATATTCATGACGATGGAAAATCTATGTTCATTATATACGTGTTTCACGTGCCCTAAAATTAGGGGCATAACAGCGTCCCCTACCGGTGCACCACAAAAATTTTCCATGTGACCGTGCTCATTTCCTTTTCTTTTCACATTAATAGCAAAAAATAATTGGTATTCAAGCCATGAACATAATCATTTCAAATATCACTGGATAAAATATTTTCATGTCAAAATTTTACAATTAAGATGGTAAGAAATTCATGCAATGACAATGGCTATGGCAAATACTAGTCATTTATTATTTTCATTTATAAGATTCTTCTTCTTTTTTAAATATTAATTTTATTTATTTATTTTGTTCATGTCGATTTTCATCTTATCTGAACTTCTTTTACTAATCAGAGCATAACTCCCTAAATTTAACTCCGATTTAGGTGATATTGGTTTCAATTTAAAGATAAAAAACTATCTAAAACATTTATGTTGAATAGTTGAATGAAATATTAAGAAATCATGGTGATATTACTCCCTCAAAGTACATGTTATTTTTTCTCGTGTAGGTTCTGATCTCTACCTACTAATCTGTCCATATCTCACACATAAGAATTCCGCATTAAGTGATTCCAGCGGCTAAAAATCTATGACATATATAGAAACAAGTTTTATGTTAATAATGTATTTTCATGTCCTACAGAATGTTCCCCAAAATCAAAACACAGAAGCTATTCTAAAATATTCTTCCCTGATTAACCAATTTCTGACCACTACTTACTAATCGGAACATATCTGCCTCATATAGACACTAAATTGAGTGCTTCAGGTGGCTAAAAATCTGTGACACATATAGATATAATTCTTATGTTAACTATTTATTTTAATTTCCTACAAAATGTATGGGAAAACCTATATGTATTTGTTTCCATGATAAATCATTGGAATATTGATGATGATGGAAAATCTATGTTCATGATATACGTGATTCACGTGCCCTAAAATTACGGGCATAACAGCGTCCCCTACCGGTGCACCACAAATATTTGCCATGTGACCGTGCTCATTTCTTTTTTTTTTCACATTAATAGCAAAAAATAATTGGTATTCATGCCATGAACATAATCATTTCAATTATCACTTTATAAAATATTTTCATGTCAAAATTTTACACTTAATATGGTAAGAAGTTCTTTCAATGACAATGACTATGGCATATACTAGTCATTTATTATTTTCATTTATAAGATTCTTCTTCTTTTTTAAATATTAATTTTATTTATTTATTTTCTTCATGTAGGTTTTCATCCAATCTGACCTTCTTTTACTAATCAGAGCATAACTCCCTATATTTAATTCCAATTTAGGTGATATTGGTTTCAATTTAAAGATAAAAAAATTATCTAAAACATTTATTTTGAATAGTTGAATGAAATATTAAGAAATCATGGTGATATTATTCCCTCAAATTACAGGTTATTTTTTCTCGGGTAGGTTCTGACCTCTACCAACTAATCTGTCTGTATCTCACTCATAAGAATTCCGCATTAAGTGATTCCAGTGGCTAAAAATCTATGGCATATATAGAAATAAGTTTTATGTTAATCATGTATTTTAATGTCCTTCAGAATGTTCCCCAAAATTAAAACACAGAAGCTATTCTAAAATATTCTTCCCTGATTAACCAATTTCTGACCACTGCTTACTAATCAGAACATATCTGCCACATATAGACACTAAATTTAGTGCTTCCAGTGGCTAAAAATCTGTGACACATATAGATATAATTCTAATGTTAACTATTTATTTTAATTTCCTACAAAATGTATGGGAAAACCTATATGTATTTGTTTCCATGATAAATCATTGGAATATTGATGATGATGGAAAATCTATGTTCATGATATACGTGATTCACGTGCCCTAAAATTACGGGCATAACAGCGTCCCCTACCGGTGCACCACAAAAATTTGCCATGTGACCGTGCTCATTTCTTTTTTTTTTCACATTAATAGCAAAAAATAATTGGTATTCATGCCATGAACATAATCATTTCAATTATCACTTTATAAAATATTTTCATGTCAAAATTTTACACTTAATATGGTAAGAAGTTCTTTCAATGACAATGGCTATGGCATATACTAGTCATTTATTATTTTCATTTATAAGATTCTTCTTCTTTTTTAAATTTTAATTTTATTTATTTATTTTCTTCATGTAGGTTTTCATCCAATTTGACCTTCTTTTACTAATCAGAGCATAACTCCCTATATTTAACTCCAATTTAGGTGATATTGGTTTCAATTTAAAGATAAAAAAATTATCTAAAACATTTATTTTGAATAGTTGAATGAAATATTAAGAAATCGTGGTGATATTATTCCCTCAAATTACAGGTTATTTTTTCTCGGGTAGGTTCTGACCTCTACCAACTAATCTGTCTGTATCTCACTCATAAGAATTCCGCATTAAGTGATTCCAGTGCCTAAAAATCTATGGCATATATAGAAATAAGTTTTATGTTAATCATGTATTTTAATGTCCTTCAGAATGTTCCCCAAAATTAAAACACAGAAGCTATTCTAAAATATTCTTCCCTGATTAACCAATTTCTGACCACTGCTTACTAATCAGAACATATCTGTCTCATATAGACACTAAATTTAGTGCCTCCAGTGGCTAAAAATATGTGACACATATAGATATAATTCTTATGTTAACTATTTATTTTACTTTCATACAAAATGTATGGGAAAACATATATGTATCTGTTTCCATGATAAATCATTGGAATATTCATGATGATGGAAAATCTATGTTTATTATATACGTGTTTCACGTGCCCTAAAATTAGGGGCATAACAACGTCCACAACTGGTGCACCCCAAAAATTTGCCATGTGACCGTGCTCATTACCTTTTTTTTTCACATTACTAGCAAAAAATAATTGGTATTCATGCCTTGAACATAATCA
This sequence comes from Gleditsia sinensis, assembly GCA_037074535.1. Lineage (NCBI taxonomy): Eukaryota > Viridiplantae > Streptophyta > Magnoliopsida > Fabales > Fabaceae > Gleditsia > Gleditsia sinensis. Next base: position 26,207,557 of record CM073471.1, read on the forward strand.
TTTCAAATATCACTTGATAAAATATTTTCATGTCAAAATTTTACAATTATGATGGTAAGAAATTCATGCAATGACAATGGCTATGGCATATACTAGTCATTTTTTATTTTCATTTATAAGATTCTTCTTCTTATTTAAATATTAATTTTATTTATTTATTTTCTTCATGTAGGTTTTCGTCCTATCTGATTTTCTTTTACTAATCAGAGCATAACTCCATAAATTTAACTCCGATTTTGGTCATATTGGTTTCAATTTAAAGATAAAAAAGCTATCTAAAACATTTATGTTGGATAGTTGAATGAAATATTAAGAAATCATGTTGATATTACTCCCTCAAAGTACATGTTATCTTTTCTCGTGTAGGTTCTGACCTCGACCTACTAATCTGTCCATATCTCACTCATAAAAATTCCGCATTAAGTGTTTCCAGTGGCTAAAAATGGATGACATATATAGAAATAAGTTTTATGTTAATCATGTATTTTAATGTCCTACAGAATGTTCCTCAAAATTAAAACACAGAAGCTATTCTAAAATATTCTTCCCTGATTAATCAATTTCTGACCACTGCTTACTAATCAGAACATATCTGCCTCATATAGAGACTAAATTGAGTGCTTCAGTGGCTAAAAATATGTGACACATATAGATATAATTCTTATGTTAACTATTTATTTTAATTTCCTATAAAATGTATGTGAAAACTTATATGTATATGTTTCCATGATAAATCATTGGAATATTCATGACGATGGAAAATCTATGTTCATTATATACGTGTTTCACGTGCCCTAAAATTAGGGGCATAACAGTGTCCCCTACCGGTGCACCACAAAAATTTTCCTTGTGACCGTGCTCATTTCCTTTTCTTTTCACATTAATAGCAAAAAATAATTGGTATTCAAGCCATGAACATAATCATTTCAAATATCACTGGATAAAATATTTTTATGTCAAAATTTTACAATTAAGATGGTAAGAAATTCATGCAATGACAATGGCTATGGCAAATACTAGTCATTTATTATTTTCATTTATAAGATTCTTCTTCTTTTTTAAATATTAATTTTATTTATTTATTTTCTTCATGTAGGTTTTCATCCAATCTGACCTTTTACTAATCAGAGCATAACTCCCTATATTTAACTCCGATTTAGGTGATATTGGTTTCAATTTAAAGATAAAAAATTATCTAAAACATTTATGTTGAATAGTTGAATGAAATATTAAGAAATCATAGTAATATTACTGTCTCAAAGTACAGGTTATTTTTTCCCGGGTAGGTTCTGACCTCTACCTACTAATCTGTCCATATCTCACTCATAAGAATTCCGCATTAAGTGATTCCAATGGCTAAAAATCTATGACATATATAGAAATAAGTTTTATGTTAATCATGTATTTTAATGTCCTTCAGAATGTTCCCCAAAATTAAAACACATAAGCTATTCTAAAATATTCTTCCCTGATTAACTAATTTTTTACCACTGCTTACTAATCAGAACATATCTGCCTCATATAGACACTAAATTGAGTGCTTCCACTGGCTAAATATCTGTGACACATATCGATATAATTCTTATGTTAACTATTTTTTTTAATTCCCTACAAAATTTATGGGAAAACCTATATGTATCTGTTTCCTTGATAAATCATTGGAATATTCATGATGATGGAAAATCTATGTTCATGATATACGTGTTTCACGTGCCCTAAAATTAGGGGCATAACAGCGTTCCCTACCGGTGCACCACAAAAATTTTCCATGTGACCATGTTCATTTCTTCTTCTTTTTTCACATTAATAGCAAAAAATAATTGGTATTCATGCCGTGAACATAATCATATCAAATATCACTTTTTAAAATATTTTCATGTCAAAATTTTACACTTAAGATGGTAAAAAGTTCATGCAATGACAATGGCTATAGCATATACTAGTCATTTATTATTTTCATTTATAAGATTCTTCTTATTTTTTAAATATTAATTTTATTTATTTATTTTCTTCATGTAGGTTTTCATGCTATCTGAGCTTCTTTTACTAATCAGAGCATAACTCCCTAAATTTAACTCTGATTTAGGTGATCTTGGTTTCAATTTAAAGATAAAAAAATTATCTAAAACATTTATGTTGAATAGTTGAATGAAATATTAAGAAATCTTGGTGATATTACTCCCTCAAAGTACATGTTATTTTTTCTCGGGTAGGTTCTGATCTCTACCTACTAATCTGTCCATATCTCACACATAAGAATTCCGCATTAAGTGATTCCAGCGGCTAAAAATCTATGACATATATAGAAACAAGTTTTATGTTAATAATGTATTTTAATGTCCTACAGAATGTTCCCCAAAATCAAAACACAGAAGCTATTCTAAAATATTCTTCCCTGATTAACCAATTTCTGACCACTACTTACTAATCAGAACGTATCTGCCTCATATAGACACTAAATTTAGTGCTTCCAGTGGCTAAAAATCTGTGACACATATAGATATAATTCTTATGTTAACTATTTATTTTAATTTCCTACAAAATGTATGGGAAAACCTATATGTATTTGTTTCCATGATAAATCATTGGAATATTGATGATGATGGAAAATCTATGTTCATGATATACGTGATTCACGTGCCCTAAAATTACGGGCATAACAGCGTCCCCTACCGGTGCACCACAAAAATTTGCCATGTGACCGTGCTCATTTCTTTTTTTTTCATATTAATAGCAAAAAATAATTGGTATTCATGCCATGAACATAATCATTTCAAATATCACTTTATAAAATATTTTCATGTCAAAATGTTACACTTAATATGGTAAGAAGTTCTTTCAATGACAATGGCTATGGCATATACTAGTCATTTATTATTTTCATTTATAAGATTCTTCTTCTTTTTTAAATATTAATTTTATTTATTTATTTTCTTCATGTAGGTTTTCATCCAATCTGACCTTCTTTTACTAATCAGAGCATAACTCCCTATATTTAACTCCAATTTAGGTGATATTGGTTTCAATTTAAAGATAAGAAAATTATCTAAAACATTTATGTTGAATAGTTGAATGAAATATTAAGAAATCATGGTCATATTACTCCCTCAATGTACATGTTATTGTTTCTCGGGTAGGTTCTGACCTCTACCGACTAATCTGTCCATATCTCACTCATAAGAATTCCGCATTAATTGATTCCAGTGGCTAAAAATCTATGGCATATATAGAAATAAGTTTTATGTTAATCATGTATTTTAATGTCCTACAGAATGTTCCCCAAAATTAAAACACAGAAGCTATTCTAAAATATTTTTCCCTGTTTAACCAATTTCTGACCGCTGCTTACTAATCAGAACATATCTGCCTCATATAGACACTAAATTGAGTGCTTCCAGTGGCTAAAAATCTGTGACACATATAGATATAATTCTTATGTTAACTATTTATTTTAATTCCTTACAAAATGTACGGGAAAACCTATATGTATCTGTTTCCATGATAAATCATTGGAATATTCATGATGATGGAAAATCTGTGTTCATGATATACGTGATTCACGTGCCCTCAAATTAGAGGCATAACAGCGTCCCCTACCGGTGCACCACAAAAATTTGCCATGTGACCGTGCTTATTTCTTTCTTTTTTTCACATTAAAAGCAAAAAATAATTGGTATTCATGCCATGAACATAATCATTTCAAATATCACTTTATAAAATATTTTCATGTCAAAATTTTACACTTAAGATGGTAAGAAGTTCATGCAATGACAATGGCTATGGCATATACTAGTCATTTATTATTTTCATTTATAAGATTCTTCTTCTTTTTTAAATATTAATTTTATTTATTTATTTTCTTCATGTAGGTTTTCATCCAATCTGACCTTTTACTAATCAGAGCATAACTCCCTATATCTAACTCCGATTTAGGTGATATTGGTTTCAATTTAAAGATAAAAAATTATCTAAAACATTTATGTTGAATAGTTGAATGAAATATTAAGAAATCATAGTAATATTACTCCCTCAAAGTACAGGTTATTTTTTCTCGGGTAGGTTCTGACCTCTACCTACTAATCTGTCCATATCTCACTCATAAGAATTCCGCATTAAGTGATTCCAGTGGCTAAAAATCTATGACATATATAGAAATAAGTTTTATGTTAATCATGTATTTTAATGTCCTACAGAATGTTCCCCAAAATTAAAACACATAAGCTATTCTAAAATATTCTTCCCTGATTAACTAATTTTTTACCACTGCTTACTAATCAGAACATATCTGCCTCATATAGACACTAAATTGAGTGCTTCCACTGGCTAAATATCTGTGACACATATCGATATAATTCTTATGTTAACTATTTTTTTTAATTCCCTACAAAATTTATGGGAAAACCTATATGTATCTGTTTCCATGATAAATCATTGGAATATTCATGATGATGGAAAATCTATGTTCATGATATACGTGTTTCACGTGCCCTAAAATTAGGGGCATAACAGCGTTCCCTACCGGTGCACCACAAAAATTTTCCATGTGACCATGTTCATTTCTTTTTTTTTTCACATTAATAGCAAAAAATAATTGGTATTCATGCCATGAACATAATCATTTCAAATATCACTTTTTAAAATATTTTCATGTCAAAATTTTACACTTAAGATGGTAAAAAGTTCATGCAATGACAATGGCTATAGCATATACTAGTCATTTATTATTTTCATTTATAAGATTCTTCTTATTTTTTAAATATTAATTTTATTTATTTATTTTCTTCATGTAGGTTTTCATGCTATCTGACCTTCTTTTACTAATCAGAGCATAACTCCCTAAATTTAACTCCGATTTAGGTGATCTTGGTTTCAATTTAAAGATAAAAAAATTATCTAAAACATTTATGTTGAATATTTGAATGAAATATTAAGAAATCATGGTGATATTACTCCCTTAAAGTACAGGTTATTTTTTCTCGGGTAGGTTCTGACCTCTACCTACTAATCTGTCCATATCTCACTCATAAGAATTCCGCATTAAGTGATTTCAGTGGCTAAAAATCTATGACATATATAGAAATACATTTTATGTTAGTCATGTATTTTAATGTCCTACAGAATGTTCCCCAAAATTAAAACACAGAAGCTATTCTAAAATATTCTTCCCTGATTAACCAATTTTTTACCACTGCTTACTAATCAGAACATATATGCCTTATATTGACACTAAATTGAGTGCTTCCAGTGGCTAAAAATCCATGACACATATAGATATAATTCTTATGTTAACTATTTATTTTCATTCCCTACAAAATGTTCCCAGAAATTAAAACACAGAAGCTATCCTAACATATTATTCCCTTGTTAACCATTTTCTGATCGCTGCTTACTAATCGTACCATATCTACCTCATATGGACTCCAAATTGAGTGATCCTATTGGCTAAAAATCCATGAAATTAGATCTACATTTTTTATGTTAACCATTTCTTTAAATTCCTTATCGATTATTCCCAGAATTTTAAAAACAGAAGTTTAGAATTTTGCCACCCATAGCCATACCTATGCAAAACTATCTACACTATCCTAAGTATTCAAACATACATAATATGTAACATCATATAGCAACATTCATGACTAATCATTAAAGTTCTAAGATCAAAATCCCATATAAATATTACAAGTTTCATAAATTTTCTTCAAAAAAAAATATTGTTAATCTTACCTTGAGCACTTAGTCCTCTAGACTTCTCCTTCATCTTCCTTCCTTTCTTCATCTCCTTTCCTCACTCTACCTTGCTTCTATTTTTCCTCTCCCTCACTTGAACGAAAATTCTAATGTTATAAGGGTGGGTTTTGCTTATATAGACTATCAAATAATTCACTTTTCATAATCATGGGTCTACCTTATCACAATTAGGATGCACTTGGGTGAACTTTTGGAAAACAAACAACTCATGTCCTTGTCTTCCTCTTCCTTTGTTAAGATATGCATAGAAAAAGGAAATTTGTATTTTAAAAATTATGATAATATGTTCTTAAGATAAGGGACAAGGTCCCTTTGATTTAGGGATTCATTTCCTTTTTCTTTTGTCTTAATCAATTATAATAGATTTTCCTTTTTAGGTGGCAAATTTCCAACCCTTGAATCTTCCTTGCTTAGCTAAAATTATTTGTGTAGGATAATGATGTTTTGTCATAATGCTATGTATTGTTACCCACTTGCTAAAATTATGAGTGTAGGATATAGATGTTTTGTCCTAATGCCATGTATTATCATACCACTTGCTAAAATTATGAATGTAAGATATCACACCACTTGCTAAATTTTTGTCTTAATGCCATGTCACCTAATCTTGATTACACCATTATTTCATCACTTTATTTTATTTTTATTTTTATTTTTCCTCTTGGGTTTGGGCTCATTCTTGCCCATTTTCTTTACTTTGGTTAAAATTCTACCTTTCATAATGGGCTTAGTCACATTTTCATGATTTTTGGGCTACCGGTCCAATTTCTATATCCTAATCCAAATCTATGTTTTATTTCTTCCTTGGTCTATCCTATTGGCTTGTTAAAAATTCATGTGAAGTAGTAAAACTCTATATGAAGTTTCCATAGGTGAAAGCCCAATTTATGGGTGGAGATACTAAACTTAGTAACTTTAACTCTTAAATTAGGAAAAATTACCCTAATCCAATCTTCTTCAAATTTTAATACATTTACTTACTTCACAAAAATTTATCTTCCTTACCCAAGAATTTTACATTTCTTTAGTATATTTATTTCTAATTTTTCCTCTTAGGTTTTTTCTCTTTACCTATTCCATTAATGTTAGAACATTTCTATACATACACGTAAGGTGAAGAATTTCTAAGGATTATATTTCCTTAGATATCAAAAAATTGTCTAATAAATTTTATTTCTTCAATTAAATATTTATGTACCTTTATCAATAAAAGAAATGAAATTAGGGATGTTACTTTGAATACTTTTGTGCTTTTATTAATACATAAAATGAAATTAAGGATGTTACAAATTTCACGTGCCAAGAGATGAAGAAGTTTGAGTGAAGGAAATCAAAACAAATATATGCATGTTGATCAGTGGAATAACCTAAGAAAACACATGGGGAAGATCAAGGGCTAAGTTTGTTAAAGGAATATGGATGTAACCAGGGATAGCATAGACAACCGAATGATTTTAAATTTTGAAGATGAGGATCATGGCCAAAAAGTTGCATGTAGGGGGATGACATGGAGAGGAGGGGTGTGGGTAATCTGTTGACCAAGTAAGTAGCAGTTTGAAAAGCAAAAGACCATAAAGAAGAAGGTGAGGATGCATGATGAAGTAGTGCAAGTTCGGTTTCAACAATATGGCGATGCTTGCGTTCGGCGAGTCCATTTCGTTCAGGAGTATACAGAGGGGAGGTGAAGAATGAAATG
>CM073471.1:26225000-26242500 GCA_037074535.1 Gleditsia sinensis
ATATATATATATATATATATATATATATATATATCTCATGAGTCCAACATTTGTGATTCAACTTGGCCCATGGCCTCATAATACAAACATCGTTGTAAAACATAAAACCATTTTTCAAACAACACATCAAAATACGCAAGAAGCGAGGATCCTGCCTGTATGTTCATGGAGGTACACTAGACATAAACTAAACTAAACAAACAGTACAAAAGAGCCTTGCCCAAACTGGGGCTCACCAATGCTATCTTCAGCCTCCTACGAAGCTGTAGCTGGATCAAAGTCTCTTTGACTATCTGTGGGGAGGAAATAGAAGAGGGGTGAGATCACCACATCTCAGTGAATGGATAAATCACACTATAACATAAACATGGCAAACCAAGCACGAATGTTTCGCAATGAGTTTAATAATTGAAATCAAAGTGTAAAGATAATAATAGAAACATTAAGCATTTAACCATAATTTATTGAAAGAAAAGCTAAACAGTTCAAATGTATGTTCAAAAGATAAAACAGGATTAAATCAGTAACAGTAGAGCAAATCAATTATGCATGGTAAGTAATAAATGAAGTTATTTATGCAATAACAATGATGAATGAGATTGTTTAAAAATATTTAATCTTTAAAAAAAATGCACTAGTTTATTGGAGGTCTTTCCTAACAGATCTATCATCTCCCCCAAGCACACAGCAAGGGTAGGGTAATCACTGTTGGCGTAGACATAAGTCCACCCTAAATCCCCCAAGCACATAGCAAGGGTATGGTAATCACTGTAAGCGTAGACATAAGTCCACCCTAAATCCCCTAAGCACACAGCAAGTGTATGGTAATCACTGTAGGTGTAGACATAAGTCCATCCTAAATCCCTGTGTGTTAGGCAGTCATATGCCCGTCATAGTATCTTAGGCTGAAGCCTTTGCATGACCATGGTGCACCAGGGCTAGCACTCCCTGCGGCTAGCTAACAGTGATCTAAAAGGGTCCCTCCAATAGAAAACATTTGAAATATGCTATTCAAAGAGTTTAAAGTAAAACATTTCAATAACATTACAATAAAGCTATAATTCTCCATCTAGCTCTTTTCATGCATAAAATTCCGTTCTAAAATATATTTCATCCATGAATTCCCATGGAGACCTTTATAATCATAAACTTTCCCTTTTAAACATAGATCGTCCGTAGACGTCACATAGATGCTCGTCATGCATCAAATCATTTCATAGCTAACTTAGTTCATTTCTATGACTAAGTTCGTATTTCTATAAATCTAGCTCAAATGGAGAATTATCAGTCTAGATGCTTGCCCTGTATACCTAGAGTTCAACTAAGATTTAAATTTATAATTTCTAACATGGTTGAAACATATTGGTTTTCAAAGCGGTAAAACAATTTAGCATACATTCCAACTAGTTAAAATCATACGAGAGAGAGTTATAAACCGAATTCGTAAAACATGCGCTATAGTATGAAAAACTCACTCACAGGTAAGGGCTCCAGATTGGACAGCCCTAAAATCCTAGTTCCTGGTCTGAATTCAGTAAAACAGACCTCAAAATCGACTCCGGAAGGTCGAAAAACCTTAAATGAGCTTAGGTACTGTTCACTGTCGGAAAATATTATTCACCGCCACTATTCATCGCCAGAAAACACTATTCACTGTGACAAAAATTTTACCGCATCAACAAAACAATTTCATATCCTAATATTTATCTAGTTTCTGAATCCATCTATGGAGTCAGATTTCTAATTAGAAGTCCCTAAGTAAGGTTTTTCAGAACTTACCTTTTACCGAGATTTTTTACTTCAGATCTATGGCGATTCAACGGTTGATTTAAAAAACTGATCGGTCAAAACTGAAGTACTTTTCGTCCTGAATCCAATAATACTTTCAGTTTTGAAATCAGAAGCCAATCGATATTCCAAATCGAAAGAAAATGTTGAATGTTACTATTCTTACACTATTCATTACTATTCATTTTTTTTCCGATTTTTCTTGGAATTCGACGCAGTTGCCCCCGGTTTCGTTTTATCGTTTCTACTTTCGTTTTTTTTAATATAATAATTATTATTATAGAATTAATAATAGGATTTTTTTATTATAAAATTTCATATAAATTCCATTTTTCATCATAAAATATCCCAAAAATTTCTAAAAATTTCCTTTCTCATAAATCTTTAGTTAAACTCTTAAATCATAATTTTTCTTAATAAAAATCGTAATAAAACAAATATCTTTATTCATATTAAAAGAAAAAATATTTCTAAAAATACCATAAAAATTCATTAGAGGCCGGTATAATTATTTTAAGCAACACAATACTTCTTTTACTTAAAAGTTCACTTACTTTTAACAAATTATAATCATTTCTACATAAATAAAAATATATTTGCCTATAGCAAAATAGTATCATTTAAAAATAAAAAGTACGCGCCAAAACATAAATTCTCATATTTTCAAAATTCTCTCTTTTATTCTAAATTTCCTTTAATTGGAATTTTCGTTAAATTTTACGGTTATTATAGAAGAAAAGGAAGAATTTTGCAGCTTATAGGTCGTCTGCCTTACAAATTTTTATATATATCCTTTTTATTTATTTTAATTGAAAAACCTATATAGATATATCGTGCGGGAGAATTCCCACACTATAGTTTTTTCATTTTAAAAGAAAAACAATTGTGGGTTGTGACCACTAACCACATAAAGTATGAAATTAAATTAAATTAAAAATTAACAATTGTAAAAGTTGTGACAGCTAAGTGGTCACAAAGTAAAAGAAAAAAAAATACAAAAGGGCGGTGTGACTACCTAGGGGTCACACCGATTAGGTACAAAATTAGAGTTTTGTTATAGTGATTCCTTCCATAATCTTCTCTTAGTATGTGATTATATAATCGGTAGAGTTCTATATCAAACTTGATTTTAGGCTCAGCATAGTTAGTACTTTTTGAAACTCTATTTCTATAAAAACTGCTTTAATTTTGACATTTTTTTTTATAAATTGTCTTTAATTTTTTCGTGTTGTAGCAGGTACGCCATTATCTTAAAATAAGGAGAAGAAATTTAGCAACCCAGAAATGTTCTTTCAGAGAAAATGTGCCTAGAAAATTTGAATATAAAATTCAAAACTTGATTATTAAAATGTACAAGTTTACTCAGTTAGCAAATTCAAGGTATATTGATCAGATCGGAAGGCATAAATAATATCTACATTAGCCTATTCTAGATGATGATGATGGAGGGATGTTTGGAAAAAATTGTTAGCTAAAGTTGTTAGACTTATTATTGTAGAAATAAGTTTTCATGTTTAGAAAAAAAGAGCGTTCTATTGGCCAAAACGGCCAAATACATATACGGCCAGCAATTTGCATCTATGGTACACATGTTATTCATGCGACGGATGAAAGTGGTTCGTATGCTTGGAATATAGTTTGGCATTGTTTACTTTTACAAAGTCCTCATTTTAATACACATAATCATGCTTCTAATTTTATTTAGTTTTCCACTTACCATTAAACTGTTTGCTTGGTCCTAGTGCAGGTTATACTTTTTGTCATTTATTAGCCGAATATTGGCTCAATATCAAAACGCCATTATCTTTCATCGATAGGTGACCAACGGGTAGAGAAAGAACTAGATTTTAGTAGCCCATGTATGAGTTATTTTTATGAGAGGAGAGAAGGAAAAGTGTGTGTAAAATATACATGAATTTTGTATATTATGTTTTGACATTTTGGATTAAAACAATGATATCAGGGAGAAAGGGTCATGTCTTTCTTCTAGTGCAAAGTCACTACATCAATTGATATTGAAATCAACTCGTGGGAGACATAAATTTAAAGGAATAGATGTTAGTTAAAGTTATTTTGGTTGTAATTAATGTTAAGCAATCAATTTAAACTCTTTTAATTAGATATAGTTAGAAGCTATCTGTCACGGCCCCAAATGATGGAACACATAACTGGCACGACATAAGGGTTTCCCCCTAGCCGCAAGCCTAACACATAGCATGCACAAACATCCAGCATACAATCCAGAGTACATAATAAATATAACTGGCCACATATGCCACATCCAATATAAGAAAATACTGTATATATATATATATATATATATCTCTCTCTCTCTCTCTCCCATGAATCCAACATACGTGATTCAACTTGGCCCATGGCCTTATAATACCAACATCGTTGTAAAATATAAAACCTTTTTCCAAACAACACATTAAAATACGCAAGAAGCGAGGATCCTGCCTGTATGTTCATGGAGGTACACTAGACATAAACTAAACAAAACAAACAATACAAAAGAGCATTGCCCAAACTGGGGCTCACCAACGCTATCTTCAGCCTCCTACAAAGCTGTAGCTGGATCAAAGTCTCTTTGACTATCTGTGGGGAGGAAACAGAAGAGGGGTGAGATCACCACATCTCAGTGAATGGATAAATCACACTATAACAGAAACAGGGCAAAGCAAGCACGAATGTTTCGCAATGAGTTTAATAATTGAAATCAAAGTGTAAAGATAATAATAGAAACATTAAGCATTTAACCATAATTTATTGAAAGAAAAGCTAAACAGTTCAAATGTATGTTCAAAAGATAAAACAAGATTAAATCAGTAACAGTAGAGCAAATCAATTATGCATGGTAAGTAATAAATGAAGTTATTTATGCAATAACAATGATGAATGAGATTATTTAGAAATATTTAATCTTTAAGAAAAATGCACTAGTTTATTGGAGGTCTTTCCTAACAGATCTATTATCTTTCCCAAGCACACAGCAAGGGTAGGGTAATCACTGTAGGCGTAGACATAAATCCACCCTAAATCCCCCAAGCACACAGCAAGGGTATGGTAATCACTGTAGGCGTAGACATAAGTCCACCCTGAATCCCCCAAGCACACAGCAAGGGTATGGTAATCACTGTAGGCGTAGACATAAGTCTACCCTAAATCCCCCAAAATTGAGTCTGGAAGGTCCAAAAACCTAAAATGAGCTTGGGTACTGTTCACCGCCGGAAATACTATTCACTGCCACTATTCATGCCAAAAAATACTATTCACCACCATATAAAAAGTTACCAAATCAACTAAACAATTTCATATCCTAATGTTTATCTAGGTTCTGAATCCATCTACGGAGTCAGATTTCTAATTAAAAATTTCTAAGTAAGGTTTTTTAGACTTACCTTTTACTGAGATTTTCTACTTCAGATCTTCGGCGATTCAACGGTTGATTTCAAAAACTGATCGGTCAAAACTGAAGTACTCTTCGTCCTAAATCCAGTAACACCTTCAGTTTTGATATCGGAAGCCAATCGATACTCCAGATCGAAAGATAAAATTTGAGGTCACTATTCACTCACTATGCAGCACTATTCTTCTCCGTTTTTTTTTCTTCTTTCTGAAATCTCGCCCCCGATTTCGTTTTATGGTTTCTGCTTTCATTTTTTTAAATATAATAATTATTATTATATAATTAATAATAAGATTTTCTTTTATAAAAATTCATATAAATTCCATTTTTCATCATAAAATATCCCAAAAATTTCTAAAAATTTCCTTTCTCATAAATCTTTAGTTAAACTCTTAAATCATAGTTTTTTTTAATAAAAATCATAATAAAACAAATATCTTTATTCTTATTAAAAGAAAGAATATTTCTAAAAATACCATAAAAATTCAATAGAGGCCGGTATAATTATTTTAAGCAATACAATACTTATTTTACTTAAAAGTCTACTTACTTTTAGCAAAACATAATCATTTTTAAGCGAATAAAAATATATTTGCTTATAGCGCGCCAAAACATAAATTCTCATATTTGTTTTTTGTAATTCTTTAATCCATGTAATAAATATATATATTTTCTACGGTTCTTATCTCTATTATCAAAATTCTCTCTTTTATTCTAAATTTCCTTTAATTGGAATTTTCGTTAAATTTTACGGTTATTACACTATCTGTATACATGCTAAGACTGCAGCCTTGTATCTTTACTGAATGAAAAGTTATTGAATTTTATCATTCTGTTTTTTCTCTTCTCCTTTTCCTTCTTCTTCTTATATTCATTCTTTCTTCCTTCTTTGAATTCTCACATAGTATCAAAGCATGGAGAATTTTTTGTCAGTCCCTTCTTCATCTATAAACAATTCAGTTAATGCAAAGATCGATTGCATTTCTTTTTCTCATTCACTTTCAATCAAATTGGATAAGAAAAACTATCTTCTTTGAAAACCTCAAATCATGGCTACAATTAGAGGTCATCAACTACAAAAAATGTTGGATCCCAATGTCCCAGTTCCAGCAAGATTTCGATTAGAACATGATGTTTTGTTAAGAAATTACAGTCAAGATTAAGTAGATGGGAAAGTCAGGATCATGCAACTCATCCTTTCTTGGTTCCTATCCTCTATGACAGAGAGTATGCTTACAAGGGTTGTTTGTTGTGAAAGTTGTCCACAACTGTGGAGTAGAATTGTAATATCTCATGATTTGTTAAAAAATAGCATATTATGATTTAATGAAAATGTGCTTAAATTCTCCTTTAGGAAGTATGTTTTAATGATATGGTGAGTCATAGTCTTATAGTTACAGAATGTGAAGGAACTTGTATTAATGATCAAAACAAGTCTTAAACCTTGGAAGTTTTAGAGGTTCAATTTTACCCCTTGTTTGCATAACAATTTCCAAAATATTTTTTTCCAAAGAAGATATGGTTACTTGGATTTCCATTTATGCTCTTTTTGGTTGAAGTAGATTCCCAGAATACCCTCCCAAAATTCTGCTATATGAAATGCCAAAAGTGCCTCTCTTCTTTTCGTTCTTCTGGCTGCTGGAGAAGTCTCCCAAAAGGCTCCTTCTTTCTTCATTTTCATGCTCCCTTCCTCTTTCTTCGTGAATTCTCTTCTTCCTAATATCTTGGCCAGATTAAACCCCTATTTGGTGAGACTGAATACAACACAAAATCAACTCAAGGTGTAGATCGTTTTCTAGCAATTTCTCCCTTGAAAAACAGTAGTATGAGTGCCAACGATAATAGGTGACAAATTCAAAATCTTTTTTTATGAAACTTTTCTGGATATTTTAGGACTTTATGAAGTTTTTCTGATCAAATAACACCATTTCAAACCCTAAATCACGGAATTGTTCTTTATTGAAAATAATATTTTGTGTCTATGTGAACAGTGCATGAACAATACTATGCATGATGGATTTCTGAATTTTGATGGTTCTAGATTGTGGAATACAAAATGGAGATTCAAGTAGTTTGGTTGGTTTGGACAAAAGGCTAAAAAGAGAGCCTAGTTGGAGCTCAAATATGGTAAGTAACTAATATAAAGTATAACATGTAATATAAATTCTTAATTCTATGTACATGTATAATTGTTAAAATGATTATATGAAAGCAAGATTATCTGTATATTGATCGGAAAATATAGATTCATTATGACTGGTATTGGATTGAAAAAGAATTTTGATTTATATAATATGAGGAGTTATGCAAACTAGAGCAAGTATTGGGAAAGGAAATTGAGATATGTTATTCTAAGTAGTCGAAACTTTTTAAAATAAAGTTATATATACATATATACATACATACATACATAAATAAATAAATAAATAAATATATATATATATATATATATATATATATATATATATATATATATATATATCTGTGTGTGTGTGTGTGTGTATGTATATGTGTACGTATATACAGACACATATATATACATATACATATGTATATATATATATATATATATATATATATACATATGTATATGTATATATATGTGTGTGTGTGTACGTACATATATATATATATATATATATATATATATATATATATATATATATATATATATATATATATATATATATATATATATATATATATATATATATATATATATATATATATATATATATATCTGACACGACCCTAATTTTAGGGCACGTGAAATCCATATACCATACACATATATTTTTCATAAATGTACATAATGCCATTCTTTATCATATAAACCAATACATATAAGTTCCCATACACATATACAATATACAGTTTACGTCTATAAACACCAGAGTAATAGTAGAAGCAAGGATCCTGCTTATGACGTTCAGAGCAACTCTAGAGTACAAATATTTTAAAACTATAAAACATTGAGAGCCTAGAAACAATGTAGGCTCACCACTGGAGTACAACCTCTAGTTGATCACTTGGTTGCTGGACCAAACTCTGTGTCTTTATCTGAAAAATAGATCCACATCGTGTAGTGAGTTTTACAACTCAGTGAGCAGATAACACCCCCTATAACCTCTTAGGTCAACATATGGATGTACTTTTCATTTCAAAGTTTCTCATATTGAAAAGTTACATTCAGGAGTACATTCATATGGGACCCGCATTTCAAAACATCTAAGTTCGAATCACATACAAATATCTGTAACCACATATGATACAAATTGATCTTAAATCGAATTTGTTATGCAATAAAAATCAATTCTTTTATATAATACTCAAGTATGTCACAACTTTCAATAAACTCAATAGATAAATATGGAATGTGAGTTCATCACCCTTCTGCCTCCTCACATTACCATAGTCACAATCACAATAAGTAATCAGGGAATGTGAGTTCATCACCCTACTGCCTCCTCACATTACCACTGAGTACAACTTCAATAGATCAACAGGGAATGTGAGTTCATCACCCTTCTGTCTCCTCACATTACCACTGTCATCATCACAATAGGTAATTAGGGAATGTGAGTTCATCACCCTACTGCCTCCTCACATTACCACTAATACCACCTTCACAATATCGTCTCAAGCCATATAATCTCGTCATTTCTCATCAATACATATATATATTTATATGAATATATAAACATGTAAAAAAAAGTGCATATCCATCATATGCAATGAATTATTATCAAACAATTCGCCATACAATCATATTCGGCAATTTACCACTTTACATATCATTCAAAACAAAGCTTTCAGTCTCAGTACAAAATCTTTTATTATAAATTTTCCAATAAGAGAAATCATATAATCATTCCCATATTCGAGGCAAATATAACACTGTAAAATTAATGCCACATGCATATCATATTTTCTTTGCCATGTAATGTGAAATGCATTTAGAATTATCGTATTCAAAGCATTTCAAAATCTATTTCAAAACTCATACTCTTCTTGAACTAGATATCATTTCTCAATCATTTCAAATATTTCAAACCATTTCAGAAACATATGAACATATAAATAACATGTAATCATACTCATTTATCAATGAAAAGTTCAAGAAGAGTAAAAGTAAGCTATAGGAAGAATTATCTACTCACAGGTAAGGGCTCCAGATTGGACAGCCCTAAAATCCTCGTTTCTAGTCTGAATTTGACCAAATAAGCTTCAAAAACGTGTCTGGAGGGTCCAAAAATCTTAAATGAGCTCGGGTACTGTTCATCGCCGGAAATACTATTCACCGTCACTATTTATCGCCGGAATTACTATTCATATGCCACTATTCATGCCGAAAATTACTATTCACCGTCACATAAAAAGTTACCAAATGACTGAAAAAATTACATATTCTAATATTTATCAAGCTTCTGAACCCATCTACGGTGTCAGATTTCTAATTTGAGGTCTCTAAGTAAGGTTTTTCAGAACTTACCTTTTACCGAGATTTTCTACTTCAGATCTACGGCGATTCAACGGTTGATTTGAAAAACTGATCGGTGAAAACTGAAGTACTCTTTGTCGTGAATCCAATAACACTTTCAGTTTTAAGATTGGAAGTTCTTAAACACTCCAAATCGAAAGATAAAATTTGAGATTACTATTCACTCACTATGCATGCACTATTCCTTTTTTTTTTCCTTTCTTTTTCTTCTGAAATCTCCCGACCCCGGTTTTCGTTTATCAACTTTCATTTTTTTTAAATATAATAATAATTATTAAATAATTAATAATAATATTTTCTTTTATAAAAATTCATATAAATTCTATTTTTCATCATAAAATATCCCAAAAATTTCTAAAAATTTCCTTTCTCATAAATCTTTAGTTAAACTCTTAAATTATAATTTTTCTTAATAAAAATCATAATAAAACAAATTTCAAAACAAATATCTTTATTTATATTAAAAGAAAGAATATTTCTAAAAATACCATAAAAATTCAATAGAGGCCGGTATAATTATTTTAAGCAACACAATACTTCTTTTACTTAAAAGTCCACTTACTTTTAACAAATTATAATTATTTCTACATAAATAAAAATATTTTTGCTAATAGCGCGCCAAAATATAAATTCTCATATTTCTTTTGTAATTCTTTAATCCATGTAATAAATATACATATTTTCACCGGTTCTTATCTCTATTGTCAAAATTCTCTTTTTTTATTCTACATTTCCTTTAATTGGAATTTTTCGTTAAATTTTACGGTTATTACATTCTTCCCCCTTAAAGAAATTTGGTCCCCGAATTTCACCACCACAGTTGCAGATCAACACTAACCTCATTGTTCAAATAAATGCAGATATTTGGCCCGTATATCCTCCTCTCTTTCCCAAGTAGCTTTCTGAAAAGAGTGATTTTTTTCCATATCACCTTTACTATAGGTATTTCTTTTAACCATAACTTCTTTACTTGTCAGTCCACTATTGCTACTGGTTGTTCCTCTTAGGTTAAATCTTTCTGTAACTGAATCTATGGACACTGTATAACATGTGTAGAATCCGGTAAATATTTTCGTAGTATAGACACATGAAAAACTGGATAAACATTATCCAATGCAAGTGGTAGACCGATCCTATCAAGAATTTCAAATGGTTCTATATACCGAGGGTGTAACTTTCCTTTCTTTCCAAATCTCATTACCTCTTTCATTGGTGAGTCCTTCAAGAATATGTGATCACCAATTGATAATTCCTAGTGCTCAACATTCATAGTCCTTATAAACTTTTGACTTGTATTGAGTTTTCAGTATTATTATTTTTTAATCAATTTCACTTAATCAATGACATCTTATAATAAATCTAACTCCACTGAGTCATTTAACAGAACATTTGTAACACCTCTTACATAAGGCTTAAATATTCTAATATCATTTTATTATAGACAAATTCTGTTAAGAAATCTCCTACCTATCTCAAAAACATATGTTTGAAGCGTGCTCTTCAAACTAGCATCATCAATTGAGATAATTTATATTCTATTTATTGCATGTTATTCCAAATTATATTTCCAAAGTTTAACTGTTCTCAATGCACTTACATATTAAGAAACCTATGATGTTCATGTAAAACTTCAAATGATGCCATTGTATATTGGCATGATAATTATTGCTATGAGCAAGTTCAACTAAGGACAATTAATTTCTCCCAACTTCCACCACAATAATATAAAGATACTTAAAGCATAACTTCTAATGTATAAACACATCATTTAATTTTAGTATTAGTCATATTATAATCTAATAAAGATCTTTAAATTTCCTAAATAACTCTCTTGAGATAATATATTCACTTTGTACTTGCCAACATACCTGCCAATGAAAAATTTCACTTGTATCTTCTTTTTACCATTATACTAGTACCATTTTTTTATATCTCAGTATATCTTTATTACCTCGGGTTATCCATATTTACAATCTATGGCTTCTTCTGAAATCTCTTTTCTCAACAATTATTCATACGTGAATTTCCAATCTCAACATGAGTCTCAATTTAGTAAGGTATAAATCCTTAACACAAATATCTTAATGACTTATATTATTCTCGAAGATGATTCTCAAAATATTCTCCATGTTTCCAAATTAAAAAAAAAAATTTCGAGATTAACTTAAATCTTACTTTCCATATTTTACTCCTCAAAAACTTCAACACCGTTAATTTCTTTGATTATATTCGTCAAAGCACCATTAGATTATCATCCATCTATTCTTTTCAAAATCTCTATTACTTTAATCTACTAATCAGTTGAACACCATAATAACTAAGTTCCAAAGATTAGAGATTAACCCTCCTTATAATAAGGAAAAAGAATCTTGCATTTAATGCCAAATATAATGTAAGACAAAGCAGCAGAAAATGCGAAACACGTAATAGAGCATGGTGCCAAAATAGGAAGTCGAAGTTTGGACAAAACATTGACAGGAAATTAAAATCGGTGGCCGTAATTCTTGAATATATGTGCCAAAATTTAATTCAAAGATATTGTTATTCGGCGGAAGCATATCATATGGAAAAGAAATATTTCTGAGCCTATAAAGTCTGTGAAGAACAAGAGCACATAGTTAACTGGTAGGATGCAGTTGGTTGTTTCAAATATATATAATCAATCAACTGTAAATAACCAGTCCAAATTAAAATTTCTCAAAATAGTTAATCGACTTATAAACCAATAGTCGATTGGCAAAAACATTGAGAAAACAAAATAAACCATTTGATTGTTCCTCTTCAACAATTAATTGGTTTGCATTTTCATTTTCATTTTTTTTCTTTTACAATGAAGGCTATCACCTACAACTTTTATACAAAAATCAAGACATCAATGCTTCATCAAAGACAACAAGAAAAAGATAGATTTCTGGTGATATCTTATCTTATGCTCTTTATGTGCTTAATATGAGTCAGAGTCATAACTACTGTACATATACATGCTTGCCGTCATTTTTGAAATTTTTTTTTCTTTTAATTTAGCTGATATTCACCAATCACTCACATAGTTGTTCTAATAATATCCGGCCTATTCGCATAGCTATTATAAATATGCCCTTCTATGAGTTCTACATTAGTATCTTTATTTTCATACTCAGAGTTAAGGTGATAGAAATTATGGAAGGAACCGCATTCCGTCAATTTCGAAATATCTGTGTCTTTTGTGGTTCCAATCCTGGAAAAAGATGGGGAATATGTGAAAGCAGCACAAAACCTGGGTATGGTACTGGCCAGAAGAAAAATTCATCTAGTCTATGGTGGAGGTAACTGTGGGTTAATGGGGTGTGTGGCTACAGCTGCACATGTAGGAGGATGCCAAGTTCTAGGTATTATTCCTACAGCCCTAGCTGTATCCAGCAACATAGGGAAAACAATTGGGGAAGAATATAGAGTAGCTTCCATGCATGAACGCATGGCTAGAATGATGAGCAATGCTGACACCTTTATTACCTTACCAGGTGGTTTTGGTACTTTAGAGGAAATTTTCCAAATAGTCTCTTGGACACAACTGAATATGCATCACAAACCAATAGGTTTGTTAAATGTTAATCACTTCTTTGATGGTTTGTTATTTTTCCTTGATCATGCTGTGGAACAAAGGTTTATCCCACACTCAGCACGACGAATTCTCATTTTAGCTTCAAATGCTGAGGAGTTGATTGATGCTTTACAAGCATATGTTCATGTACCTGATCCAATCACAGCTCAAATAGAATGGACAACAGACCATAGCAGAAAGCGCAAATTGGACTTGGATCTCCATCTGTAACTGTAGCAAGATGTGGACATTGCTGTACCACTTTTACTTTCTTAGGGTTATCTTATATACCATCTTGCTAGCCACATACCTTAAGAAAGTACTATTACTAAGTCAAAATTCATATTTTGAGAACTTAGCATATAGCTGATATTCCCTTGGAGTTTGTAATATTATCTTTAAATATTGCTTATGATCCTCTGTACTCTTGAAATATTCTAGTATATTATCAATAATTATAATAACAAATTAATCCTGAGATGGCTTCAATACTCTTTTTTTTTTATCAAGTCCTTGAATGCAACTGGGCATTTGTCAAACTAAATGACATCACCAAGAACTCATAATACCATAACGAGTCCTAAATTTTTTTTTTTTTTCGAATATCCTCTTCCCTTATCCTCATGTGATGAGATCCATATATCAAATCAAATCAATTTTTTTTTAAATGTTGAGCACCTTGTAGCTGGTCAAACATATCATCTATATGAGGTAATGAGTATTTATTTCACATTGTCACTTTATTCAATTGTCTATAATCTATGCATAGTCATAGTAATCCATCTTTATTTTTCATAAATAGAACTGAAGCACTCCAAGTAATAGTACTAGGGTATATAAATCCCTAGTCTAACAAGTGTCACAACTGATCCTTCAATTCCTTAAGTTCAGTCAATGCCATTCTATATATAGGTATAGACACTGGTTGGGTTCTAGGAAGTAAATCAATACCAAATTATATTTTACGTTTCGAGGTAATCCTGGCAATTCTTCAAGAATTACATCAGAAAATTTTCTAACCACTAAAACTTAATTTACAGTGGTATACTTTATATCAACATTTCTCACTACTGCCAACTATCCTTGGCACCTTTTTGTAGTCACTTATGGAATGCTAAAGCAGAAATTAGATTACTGGGTATCTCATTACGATCCCCTTGTATCAAGAAAGAAAATTCCTCAATAATTGAATTTAATCACCATATAATGACATTTCAAAATGACATGACATAATGCCAACAAATTCATTCTCAATATCACATCACAGTCTACCATATCTAGACAACCGGTACAACGGATGTCACATTCAGAAACCATCATATTTGGTATCTGTCTCAATTCTTTAAATTCTTTAAGACACATATCTCTTTTACTTTCAAGCTGTAATTGATCCATAGATACCTCTTAAGATGTCACAATATTCAATCTATCTTATACTATAAACTTTAACAACTTCGAATAGAAAGGAATTTGAAATCCTATAGAATCCCTCAGCAGCACCTGAAGTATAAATATGTCCGGCTCATATCGATACTAAAGGTCCTACTAAAGAATCCTTTGCTCTGATTGTCACAGGGAAACCTAATGCTCTGATACCAACTTGACATGACCCTAATTTTAGGGCACGTGAAATCCATATACCATACACATATATTTTTCATAAATGTACATAATGCCATTCTTTATCATATAAACCAATACATATAAGTTCCCATACACATATATAATATACAGTTTACGTCTATAAACACCAGAGTAACAGTAGAAGAAAGGATCCTGCCTATGACGTTCAGAGCAACTCTAGAGTACAAATATTTTGCAACTATAAAACATTGAGAGCCTAGAAACAATGTAGGCTCACCACTGGAGTACAACCTCTAGTCGATCACTTGGTTGCTGGACCAAACTCTGTGTCTTTATCTGAAAAATAGATCCACATCGTGTAGTGAGTTTTACAACTCAGTGAGCAGATAACACCCCCTATAACCTCTTAGGTCAACATATGGATGTACTTTTCATTTCAAAGTTTCTCATATTGAAAAGTTACATTCAGGAGTACATTCATATGGGACCCGCATTTCAAAACATCTAAGTTCGAATCACATACAAATATCTGTAACCACATATGATACAAATTGATCTTAAATCGAATTTGTTATGCAATAAAAATCAATTCTTTTATATAATACTCAAGTATGTCACAACTTTCAATAAACTCAATAGATAAATATGGAATGTGAGTTCATCACCCTTCTGCCTCCTCACATTACCATAGTCACAATCACAATAAGTAATCAGGGAATGTGAGTTCATCACCCTACTGCCTCCTCACATTACCACTGAGTACAACTTCAATAGATCAACAGGGAATGTGAGTTCATTACCCTTCTGCCTCCTCACATTACCACTGTCATCATCACAATAGGTAATTAGGGAATGTGAGTTCATCACCCTACTGCCTCCTCACATTACCACTAATACCACCTTCACAATATCGTCTCAAGCCATATAATCTCGTCATTTCTCATCAATACATATATATATTTATATGAATATATAAACATGTAAAAAAAAGTGCATATCCATCATATGCAATGAATTATTATCAAACAATTCGCCATACAATCATATTCGGCAATTTACCACTTTACATATCATTCAAAACAAAGCTTTCAGTCTCAGTACAAAATCTTTTATTATAAATTTTCCAATAAGAGAAATCATATAATCATGCCCATATTCGAGGCAAATATAACACTGTAAAATTAATGCCACATGCATATCATATTTTCTTTGCAATGTAATGTGAAATGCATTTAGAATTATCGTATTCAAAGCATTTCAAAATCTATTTCAAAACTCATACTCTTCTTGAACTAGATATCATTTCTCAATCATTTCAAATATTTCAAACCATTTCAGAAACATATGAACATATAAATAACATGTAATCATACTCATTTATCAATGAAAAGTTCAAGAAGAGTAAAAGTAAGCTATAGGAAGAATTATCTACTCACAGGTAAGGGCTCCAGATTGGACAGCCCTAAAATCCTCGTTTCTAGTCTGAATTTGACCAAATAAGCTTCAAAAACGTGTCCGGAGGGTCCAAAAATCTTAAATGAGCTCGGGTACTGTTCACCGCCGGAAATACTATTCACCGTCACTATTCATCGTCGGAATTACTATTCATATGCCACTATTCATGCCAGAAATTACTATTCACCGCCACATAAAAAGTTACCAAATGACCGAAAAAATTACATATTCTAATGTTTATCAAGCTTCTGAACCCATCTACGGTGTCAGATTTCTAATTTGAGGTCTCTAAGTAAGGTTTTTCAGAACTTACCTTTTACCGAGATTTTCTACTTCAGATCTACGGCGATTCAACGGTTGATCTGAAAAACTGATCGGTCAAAACTGAAGTACTCTTCGTCGTGAATCCAATAACACTTTCAGTTTTGAGATTGGAAGTTCTTAAACACTCCAAATCGAAAGATAAAATTTGAGATTACTATTCACTCACTATGCATGCACTATTCCTTTTTTTTTTCCTTTCTTTTTCTTCTGAAATCGTCCGACCACGGTTTTCGTTTATCAACTTTCATTTTTTTTTAAATATAATAATAATTATTAAATAATTAATAATAAGATTTTCTTTTATAAAAATTCATATAAATTCTATTTTTCATCATAAAATATCCCAAAAATTTCTAAAAATTTCCTTTCTCATAAATCTTTAGTTAAACTCTTAAATTATAATTTTTCTTAATAAAAATCATAATAAAACAAATTTCAAAACAAATATCTTTATTTATATTAAAAGAAAGAATATTTCTAAAAATACCATAAAAATTCAATAGAGGCCGGTATAATTATTTTAAGCAACACAATACTTCTTTTACTTAAAAGTCCACTTACTTTTAACAAATTATAATTATTTCTACATAAATAAAAATATTTTTGCTAATAGCGCGTCAAAATATAAATTCTCATATTTCTTTTGTAATTCTTTAATCCATGTAATAAATATACATATTTTCACCGGTTCTTATCTCTATTGTCAAAATTCTCTTTTTTTATTCTACATTTCCTTTAATTGAAATTTTTCGTTAAATTTTACGGTTATTACAATATCTGTATATAAATACATATGTATATGTATATACATGTATATATGTATATAAATACATATGTATATGTATATACATGTATATAT